>JAQIWG010001543.1:0-24028 GCA_034695025.1 Chamaedrilus cognettii
CGTTAGGGTTAGCAAGTTAGGGTTAGGGCTGCGTTAGGGTCAGGATTAGGTTAGGGTTAGGATTAGGGCAAAAGCTTAGGGTTAGTCAAGTTTATGAGTTATATTCGATGTGGGCGTGGTATGTGCACAGGGCCCACTCCGCCGTTAGACCTTGTGCCTAAACATAACGTGTAACGATATTTGCCTCGTTATTAACTTATTATCATTTACTTATTGTTATCATCATCAAGATTCAATATAATGTGAGCGCGTGGAGCTTGTGAGTTGTGCGGATGCGCATAGAGTACGCAGAGATTTGTGATCATTTTCATGAAATTGATTCATGATTCTCATGAAATCCGGTGGCACCTGAGTGGCGTCTAAACGTTCAAACAAATTGGTCGTTGCACGCCATTGTTAATCATATAAAAGGCCTACTGCAGTGGAATTCTATTTATAGAAGAATTTTAGAAGCGATTTTAGTTCAGGGTTAGTTAGAAGAAGTTAGTTAAAAGAAGAGATTTTAGTTCAGGGTTAGTTAGCTCAGGGATAGTTAAGCGTTAGTTTAGGGTTAGTTTAGGGTCAGGGTTAGGGAAGGGTTATTTCATGTTTTAGTTCGTCCAGCGACCAATTTGTTTGCACTAATAGACGCGAGTTGGCACCTGCAAACTGATATAGATTCGAGAGAAATATCAGGGCCATGGGATTCTGAAATTTCTGTTCAGTAATTTCTATGACGTCTGTTGTTCCTGCATTATTCAAGAAGAATTAACTTCTTCTTGCGCAAAGATTAATGATGCATTCGCACAGTTTTGAGTTTCAGCGCTTTCGACCAGTATTTCATAGCGTGCCTCTTGCATTGTAGTGGTGTTACTTTTAAAAGACTATAACAAATTTAGACATCGTTTTTTGGTTTTAAAATGCTTCCGTGTCAAACAAGTATATTTTATTGCCATTGCTTCTAATGAACCCACGTGGATACAAATATATTTAAAAAGCTTAATTTGTTATTTAGATAATTAAAGTATCAGTATGACATAGAGACACCTAGCGAAACGTTAAAAACAAGAATGACTCCATGCTTCAAAACGGCCTAATAATCGAAACACTGCAACTGCATGTAGGTAGAGATCGTCTAATCATAAGGCACTGCCAAGACTGAGCCAATCGCGAATGCGAGTGCCAAGTGGGCCACTTTAGTAAGCAGAACTAGCGTTGTATGATAACCATACTACGAATACTATGCACTACATGTATGATAAATGAACTGTCGGTGAAATACAGTAACTTATTTTTGTAGTTTCTCACTACGTAGCCTACAGAACTACTTAATATTTTTCTGATCCAATCTGACAAGAATCAATTGAATAGCTCCACGTGAAACTGATAGCCATGACATCTCATTCGAGACTGCGGCGAGTGAAGTAGCCTAATGGTAGAGTTACATAGCATGTTCAACGTCCAATGTTCAAGCATAGGATTTTAAATGGTTAAGTAGGCTTAGATTATGTAGGCTTGTTTTATTCAGGTATTGATGGTTGGCACATTGATTGAAACGTATTTTATGAAACCATGTTAGTGCCAATGAGGCCTTTAGTCTCCATTTTGAAGCATCTTGTATTTTATAGATTTAATTGAGGTCTTTATTATCTGGTTGTGTTTGTACTCTGTGCTTGAAATAAAATTGCATACATACAATTCGAGGGTTTGGCGCTAAAGGTACATATCTGCAGCGGCGGTCAAAAAGAGATACTGGATGGAAGTTCGGACTTTAATTATAAATCATCATGTCTGTGCCAGTTAAAGTGGCGAATTACACAATTTTAATGTGTATAAGAAGAGTTGATATTCATTACATTGCATTTGAACAATATTTCCTGCGGTTCATAAACAAGCTGTAAACACGGAGAGGGTGCAACTTTTGCTGCTTTTGTGTACTTCTAGCTCCCGCTTCTGCATATCGCCTACAGAGAGCACAAAGCAGCAATGTCCATTTTTTGGTCAAAAACTTTTTTTATACCGTTCGAAGCGTCTTTTCATCCTCCACAGCATGCGTAAAACAGCTAAGTCCTAGCTGCCACCTTACTTAAGTTATTAAACAGAATACAATACATATATGTCCATGAAATGAAAAGTTATACAGGATCAAAGCAGCTATGTCCATGAGTGGGGGTAAACTGTATTTCGAAGAGATGAACTCGCTTTAAAGCATAGCAAAACCTGGCGCACAATTCGGCTGTCCCCATAGCTGCATTGGCATGAATGAAATCAACCAGAAGCGAGAGCATTATTGATGCGCAAATCAGCTAAGTCACATTCTCGCAGCTGGCTGAATTGTATACAAACTTCAGTCGGCTAGAGGCGCTGAGAATCTGGCGTACACACAAACAGCTATGTCCATTCCTACGCCACTTGGAGGAATTGTGTTGTTTGCTTATAGTTACAGTTTACCTAGTTATAGTTTACTTATAGTGAATGCTTATAGCATTCATGAAGTTACTGCACAAAACAGCTATATCCGTTACGCGTCGAATTAGAAGCTTTGCGTGAAATGAGTATGCTACTTCAGTTTGACAAGTTGAAACACCTATTGATCTGTTGCTACATTTTGAAGCTCTACAAGGCATCTGTGACGAGTGCTCCTAATGTCATTTGTGAGAAATCAGCTATGTCCAAGTATCAACATATGCAGCAAGAATTACATACACAAGCTAAGCCTAAGTGTTACGCAGAACATTGTACATTAGTCTATGCCTGTCTGAACTCTCTGAGCTTCATGAATTTAGGCTTAAGCCTAAATTCAAGTAGATAGTAAATTTCGGTACCTCAGTGGAGGAATTGTGAACAAGCAGTGGGCATGCATGGGCGGGCAACATTTTTCGCAGGGGCAGCATTTTCCAAAAACAATAATTGTCGGTTATTCTTTTAATTTTATGCTAAAAAATGCAAAGATAGCAAAGTTACATCCTCCACTTTCCGCATTTAGCCTCTTTGGATACGTACGACTTGTTTTGCTCACTGTTGAAACAGTGATAGATAACACAGAATCAACTGGATCAGCCACGGATTAAAATTCTTTGATAGGCGCAGGATGGATACAAATCTCTTGAAGGAAACCGTCAAAACTGGAAGTGGGCGATAAAAACTGCTCGTTTGAAAACTGCCAGCGATCGGGTTTAATGTTAGTGTTTCAATAGATTACTAGCTAAGGTATGGTAAGGAATCGTAGACTAAATTAGGTTTGGTTAGGTCTGTTGAATCAGGGAGTCGTGTGCTTATAATTATGTATTTTATTCGTCAATTCAATGACAGCACGGCAACACAAAAACAAGAAAATCAATTTAGAACTAAGAAATGATAAGTTAATTTAAGCAAAATGTGAATGAATTGTCGCAATCATCCAACACATTGCTAGCCAGCATTATTCTACTCCTGCAATATAACATCAATTGAGAATGTAAAAAATTAATCCTAAATCTCTTACCATTTAGAGCCTTTGTATTTTATTTTTTATTCACTATGTCTCAAAATTTTATACTGTTTCACAAGATTTTCATAGTCCTCATAAACCACTAGGGAAAATAGTCTTAAAGGCATTGACTCCTTCAGATTTTGCATGTCTCTGAAAAATGTAGCTTTCTAATATTTAATCTCGAAATAGATGGCAGAAATCCAGAAAAAAATTTACATAACCTAACATCATTATTTTCCTTGATATGAAATAATTAGAAAAAACAGTTGAATAAATGAAATTTATGGCACTTATGTCGGATCCAGAAATAGTGAATGCTTCCAAATCATACAATGGTATCAGCATGCAAAAAATGTACATGAGTCACAAAGTCACTTATAAAGGGGATCGTGTTAAAATTTAGATATATAAACTATTTGAGTCTTGAAAGATTTTTTGCTGATTTAACTATAAATTGCACTTAAATGTTTTGCTTGAAACGATAAACATCCTGAAGTATTTCAGCTTTGATTTTCACCCAATGTTTTCACCATTAAATGACAATTTAGTGTTTACAATGTTGTACCTAGGCCAAATTCTAAGTCCAAGAGATTTTTTGGCCTCGATCTCAAGATCACACGAGTCATGGACTTTGAAGCAAATATCTAACATCCGCTGCAAATGTGCTTGAAATGGTTAATAACAATAAGTCTTCAGCAAACATTACTGCATTAAAATACATTCCCTTAATATAGCAACCAAGGCCACTTCTCCTTAAACAGACTAACAAGTCATCAACAAAAGTGCGAAGAGCTTGGACGACAACGTTGAGCCATGCCTAACACCCGACTCAAGCGTTGCAAATAAGAAAAACTATTTTTCCACCAAACACGGATGGTGGATTTACTGTAGCAGCACAGGAGAATTAAGATTAGATTCACCGGTTTCATACGGTCAATAAATTTTAGTTTAGTATGGTTCATAATGTCAAATGCCATACTAATATTCAGTGCGCAAAGATTGGCGATTGCGTTTAGCAAAGTACAAGTTTTATTTAATTAATTTAATTTAATTTAGTAGCACAAGATATTGCGTGAGAACAACTAAGTACTGTTTAAAACCCAAAATGTGAGTTACAACGAAATAGATAAGGATCCAAGACCTTATAAAATATAATGTGGAACAACTCGGAAATAACAGACATAATTGGCATTCCCCTATATGCATCAAAAGCATCAGTGTCGACTTTTGTGTCGGCCTTAAGCAATGGGACTGTTATGCCAATTCCGAAAGCATTTGGAACGTATCCGCCATGCATAATTGTGTAAAATAAGTTGGTCAAACACGGTAATACTATAGGATGGCAATACTTAAGGTATTCTGCAGTTAGTAGATCATATCAGTGGATTATCCGTTACTAAGCTTGACAACAGCCTGTTGAACTTTTTCAATGTTCACAATGTCATCCAAGATGATGAGAGAGCCTTTGTAGCTTCTGTCTTATATTTGTCTTATTCATGTATGCAGTTCTAATACCAAAAGTATCTGCAAGTTTGTTGAAAAAACAAGAATTATCTGTCACACCACCGATGCAATGTGATGCCTTAACTCTGGACCCTAATTTTCTCCTCCAGATTTTTAAAGGAAAGTTGACCATTAATGAGTAATCGATTTTGTAAACAGTTAGACATTTTCGGTAGATTTCTTAGTTTCAGCTTGAAGCTGAGCATCTCAATGACAATCGCAAGCTTAGGACAGTTGAGCACTTACAACAGCCGCACGCTTATAGCAATCGCGCGTTTGAAATAATTGCGCGCTTATAACAATCGCGCACGTACAACAGTTGCACTCTGACAACACTCGCACATTTTCAACGATCAAACGCTCACAACAGCGCCTAAGAAAATCACGCGCCTATAACAATAGCGCGCTTAAAACAGTCACGTGCTTACAAAATAGCGCTCTACACCAATTGTGCGCTTATGGCTGTCGTTCGCTTCCACGCATTGCAATCTTACAACAGTCACGTGCATGCAACAATCACGCGCTTACAGCATTCGCAACACTTGCTTACGACGCTTGCGCGCTTAGTCGCGCGTTTGTGACGGTGGCACGCCTGCGACTGTTGCTTACTGCGCAATTGTTTTTGAATCCACTCGGATCACAAATTTTGTAAGCAGAGAAAGGCTCTAGCTACATGTATGCCGATGTTTGGGACTGTCCCTTTCGTTAGGCTATTGTCAGCGATGTTAAAGCAGTGCACTTTTATATTCATACCATGAAAAGCAATTCACTATTATTGGTTATGTAGTAGTCATGAACTTGCAATGCATGTTCGCGATAAGATAATTCAAATGTGACAAGAAAACTAGATAATTCTAGTTTTCTTGTTACTAGTTTGCATTCAGTACCATGGGCCATCTTGGAAACAAAATAATATGCAATCTAGTTACTATGCTACATGTTATTATACAAAACCTTGTATTTTGTTTCTAATGAGACTTAGTAAGCTTGGATTTTTTGCAGCAAAAATATCAAATGCGCTCTACCTGATTCTTTTGACAGCCAATAAGATTTTTAAAATTCCGGAAATGAGGATGATAGCATGGACTAGTCTATAGAAGCCAAACTTCTGCAGTTGTATGAAATAGGTTGTTGTGTAAACAGGTCTTGTTTTAGACTATTTAATACGGTGAAGCCGAATCTGCAGTCGAAATTTTTGAAAATTGTGACGGTTTTTCTGAAATTCAATTTTAAAAATTTTACTTCAAAATTAATTTGCAAACAAACGTGCGGAATGTTGTAAAAACAACTTCATATTCAAATTCCTTGCATCGCATTCTAGAAATAGCCTATTAAAAAAAATATTAGAGCAATTTGACAAAATTGAATAATTCATAGAACTGACGTTTGCAATTAGACTCCAACGGCCTGCAGCGTCCATGACAACGGTTGTGATAACGGCGCCGTTACATTTGAATCGTAATTTCTGATTGGTTGCTGTTTATGACATTGTGGCTGCCGTGAGTTTCAGGTAGACCTAATTGTACTTCAAAATTTCAACAATTTTTTATACAAGTCGGATCTTTTAAATTAAAGACAAAAGATCTTGCTTGAATTCGTATGAATTAAAACAAAAGGGTGTAATTCTGGACTTTTTTTTATCAAACTGTCACCTCTAGGACATTGGTAGTATGAAATCAGGTAATTTAACCAATTTTTATGCGATCATAATGGAAGGATTTATAAGCTTAGGTAATGTTAAGTCAAGTTCATTGAGATGAGTTAAAAATGATATTCGTAATAGCAAAATTATGATACTAATAATGATCAGATTTAGAGGATTGTCAAGTATTAGAGTGTCCGCTCATTACGATAATACAAACTGCTGATTGTATTCTGTCTGACATTAAAAATGGCTGGCTAAACTGTTGCTGATGCACACTCCGAAGTGAGCTCTAGGCTGATATAAACTGTGCGCAATACAGCTATGTCCGTGGTAAATGGACATGGATGAGTGACGTCACCTGAGCAAGTTGCCTCAGGTGACGTACTAGAAGTATAGAAAGTTTGTGCACAAAGCAGCTATGTGTTTGGTAGACGCGCATCTATGTCCAGTTTTCCATTACAAACGCTTAGACAAGTGCGGACAAAACAGCTATGTCCAATTTTGTTTCAGGTGACTTAGGAAACAATTTTTTTTAATACTTATAGTTAGAATTTCAAAAATATAAAACCAATGTCTGACTTAGAATTGAAGATTCTTAATTTAGAAATTTTAAAAATACTGTTTGGCTGATATGTGGCTCGATGATTGTGTCTAAAGCTTTAAAATGCTCTCCTGAACAATTTTGGTTCCCAAAGGTGCATGAACATAGCTGTTTTGTGCTTTGGGGAGGCGATATGTGCACCTCTGGCTCTTAAATTTGTCGTTTACTGTGACCGCTTTAAGTCGCTTGTGCACTGATAGCAGCCAACTTACCGTCAACTTGCTTGCGCCCTTTACGCACTAACTTGTAATAAAGTCTCTTGCGCACTTATAGCAGCCAATAATTATTGTCCACCGTAACCCTATTAGTAGGGCATTAGCATACTAGATTTAAATCGAGTTGAGCCTCGGCAAGAATCGGATTGTAATGGTCTTTGTTACTATAGCCTATACGCGGCGCTTAAACTACATGTACAGCCCCCTCCCTCCGTACTGACAAACTATTTACTGAACTATAAGCCTAGACTCTAATGGTTATAAGGAGCATACTATGTTAAAATAATTGCTATTCGTACAGATTAGGCCTATTACAATTGTATTGTCATGTCTATGTGCCCCTAGATAAATGTTTAAGGGAAGTTAAATTGTAGGCCCTAATGGCCTCTACTGTTCAGGCTTTAAGCCTTAAAGCAGCCACTGTGGTTGTTATTTTGTCAAATTTATTGCTGTTACCAGTGGCAATGTAGATTAATTATTGGAGACTGTTTTCACTTGCTGCGTGCTGAGAAATGAGCATTTGGTGAGGCCTGCAACGACACAGTTAATTGCGACCGACTGGGTGTGACAATTCCATTCTTTTCATACATAACAAAAGTGCAGTAACAAAGACGTGACAGAAATTCCTGGGTTTCGGTGTGTCAGAAATTTCTGGGTTTCGGCGTGTCAGAAATTCCTGGGTTTCGGCGTGTCAGAAATTCCTGGGTTTTGATGTGACAGAAAAGACATGAGCCAGTATACATGTAGGCCTACTGTAATTGACGTTCTATTTACATTCATGCAACGGCATAGTGGTTGCATATCCAGATCCACTTTCTTTTCTGGATTATTTCTCTATTTATATTTTGTTGATTCCTGGGTTTTCAGAAATTCCTGGGTTTCGGCGTGACAGAAATTTCTGGGTTTCGGCGTGACAGAAATTCCTGGGTTTCGGCGTGATTGAAATTCCTGGGTTTCGGCGTGACAGAAATTCCTGGGTTTCGGCGTGACAGAAATTTCTGAGTTTCGGCGTGACAGAAATCCTAATAATAAATTCATATATAATAATAATAATAATATTATTATTATTATTATATGTTACTATATTATGTATATTTTACTGTATAACGTGCGATTAACGAAGCATAGCCTACATGTACATGTAGGCTATGTCATGTAGCTACATTGTATAATGCATAGGCATAGGCACACAAATGTTTGTACCATAGCTAAGCCTCTTACAGCCTATAGGCATATGTAGAAGCATATGCACGCAGAATGCTAGTTTCTTCAATCGCATAATTGCACTGGAGCCTGCATGCCTCCAATGTTCTGGAGGGCTCTGGACTGGTTCCAAATTATTCTGCCTCCGAGGAATGGCAGGACGCAGTGCTGCGCTCTCAATGTCGGCTACATTGTACATTGATTGTAACGTAGGATCTTCTTCAAAATGAATATTTCTACGCGTGGCAGAAATTAAAGGGAGCCATGCATGCGTAAAGGTTAGGCCTACTCACAAATAATATTGAAAAGAGTGACGCGGATAACTTTATCAAAGGGCCTAGAGAGTAGAGACAATGCATGCAATAATGCGCCGTGCTTTAACTTAAAGCTATTGTTAGAGGCTACATGGGCCTACTCAGCGAAACGATGTTGCGCGTTCACAGTACTTGGACAATTAGGTGCTGCGACCAGAGTTAAATAATTACTCTGATAAAACACTTGTAGCGTTACACCTGGACTTTCTAAAACAGGCTTAGTGCAACGTACTGTTCAGTCTTTAAAAACGGCGCAGGCCTATACGCCACTATATTATCCATTATCGTTTTTCTATTTTCAGGCGTAATGCTACGCATGCCCGTTGCGAATAACGCGTACAATTTACAAAAAAACTTATTTTAGGCGTAGACCTACTACCTGCCTGCTAAATTTAACTTTGCAGCAAGTATATGACTGAAGAAAAGTATTCTCTCGTATTCGTTGACAAAGATTTCGTGTAATTTCATATAGGCTACAGGCTTACATACTGCAATAGAGTAGGGCTAACTTAATATATTATATTGCTTGAATTTGATGACAGAAATGTTTTGATTTTTAGTCTAGGGACCTTGTGTATATAGCACAAAGAGTATATGCACATTGTACAGCACAGTCCGGTTCTGTGTCAGGGAGCCCGCACAGAACCGCTCCCCTTTCTTTAGTCGCCTTTTACGAATCGTCTGGGGAGCTTTGGGCTATTACCCAATTATTTGTTCCCCTGCAGGCAGGGGAACAAACAAATAATGCCAGAAAGTTTGATGAGAAAGAGAGTTATAGATCAACAATAGAGCAACAATAGATAGGACGCTCGTAAATGGTAATAGATGCCTAAGATGCTCGAATATTCTACGGAAACAGACCCATAAATTAAGTTGACGAAATATTTGTGTAAGACCCAGTGGCCCGCGGTCACGATTCTACTTTAGCGTCTGACAAACTGTTCAGCTGCCAATCACTTCATCGATAATTGATCCTAACGTTCCTCCTTCGTTCCACTTCCTTCCGTCCCTCAAGACTCAAAAGTCGCATGCATGCTCACTTATATTTAGCGTTTTCTTTCGTCTTTTCCGCCGTTCAATCACTCCAAGACTCGCTGACTAGCCTAAATATACTTACTTTTGACAAGCATTCACTCCATGAAAAGCTTAAAATTTTCCGGTAGGTTCTTGATTGACATATAGTAATTTGTCCTAAGATCACATTTTTGTTTGACCTATTATTGTCAGATTAAGAAAATGAAGATAGGTCAAATTATTAATATAGAAAACACGGAGGTAAAATATTTGGCGAGTATAGACACGTGCTTCAATTTCTTGATGAGATAGCGGTCATAGCACACATGTTGGCTATACCCTTTTCATTTCTCCGTTTGTCCATTAGAGCATCATCGGTCAATGTTTCTGTCTAGGCCAGGGATTAAATAAAAATGGCAGAATATTGTCGACGGATTAAGACAGAGCGAGTGAGTGTGCACGGAGTTTAGACAGATCCTTGAATTAATGGACCACTGGACAAACGCTTTGGCGGCGATGCCGTGCACGGGGTAAAACGACGAAAT
The DNA here is from genome assembly GCA_034695025.1 of Chamaedrilus cognettii. Classification (NCBI taxonomy): domain Eukaryota; kingdom Metazoa; phylum Annelida; class Clitellata; order Enchytraeida; family Enchytraeidae; genus Chamaedrilus; species Chamaedrilus cognettii. Next base: position 10,492 of record JAQIWG010001543.1, read on the forward strand.
TGAAAAGGAAGATGATTAGTCACAACTCGCGATCGAAAGACGATGAACAATCGACATTATGACCAGGGATAAGTTTAGGCCAGTTAAGAGTAGTACTCGAAAAACGACGTTTTTTTGAAACTCTACTCGGAGTAGCATTAGCATACTACTAAAATGGACGGTGGTGGAGTAGGCCTGCTGTAGACCTACTACTTTTTGATAGGAGTGCACTATTCCTGTTTCATAAGGAGCAGGCGTAACGCTACTCCTATTTTGTAAGAGCTAAACTGAGCTACGATTATGACATAAATTATTATAGCCTAAGTGGCGTTCGAAATACTCCCCGTAAGCCGGGGAACAAAGAATTGGCTTGCAACCCAGGGTAACCAGGGCAAGTCGTAAAAAACGACTGAAGTGGGAGCGTTTCTGTGACGGCTCTATTACAATTTACACCGAACCGGACTGCTATGGTCTTTATAATACGAAACACGATCCTTAAACTACTAATCTCCCACCCATCCCCTCACAATGAATTGGGTTGAACAGGAAATAGAGCAACATATGAGCAGAGGCTGGAAACTGGTGATTGGCTTATAAATAAAAAAATAGCTAAATACAGATTCAATATAATTTTCGTACTAATTAAGTTCTGCTTCTGCGATATGTGACGAGGTCATGCAGGCCATTACCGTAATCTCACGATGCGGAAGGCCGGCAGTCAAGATGAATGAAGTTAATAACGAGATGCAAACGGAGATACGGTAATTTAATTAGCTCCCCGCAGACTCTCATCTCCTCGATGCTGACGTTCTATTTCGGTCGATACAATGTCATGTCGGGGAGCGATTGGCAACGTTAGTTTATGCGGGTTTTGAAGATGGGTAGGCCTCTTCGTTTGAGGTCCCCACTTTCTCTTCGCTCTTCTCTCCGTTATTGGCGTACTATGTCCTAAGGACATTGCTTAAATGCAAAGCTTTCTATTTTAAAAATTACTTCTTAAGATCAAAAGCAGTCTAACACCGTCAGAATCATTATTGGCTGCACATTGACGCCATGCATGAATTCGAGTCATTCTTTGAAATTTGTTACGAATAATTTGAGATAAAATATTTTAAATGTCAAGTTTTAAAATGTTCTACTGTGTGTTGTCACACAAAACGCTGCGATTGAAGAGTTGTGCTGCATAATAGACCTATGCGTTTTTTCCCATCAAATTGGTGCTCTTTCAAGCTAGGATTATACATGTATGATGTATTCGCATGAGCTTTTGTGCTTTCTTTCTCAAAAAACAAGAAATTTGCTTTTTAATCAATATCTCTCTGATTTTTCCATAAAAATAATCGAAAATTTGAAAATCCCCCCCGCTACCCCCCCCCCCCTTCCCCTCGGCCTCCCGGTAGTCGCTCGGCTTATGTGTTGGGCAGTGTTGGGTATAATAGTATGCTATTTTCAAAGTAGTATTTTATTTTCAAAATATAAAATAATATTTTATTTTAGTATTTTCAAAATACTTTTAAAAAGTATTTTGGATAATTCAAAATACTTTAAAAAATACTTTTTCTAAAATGCTTGTAAAAGACCCTCAATATTGATTCCACGCTTTTGTCACTAAGATACTAAATTTTTTTAATCTTGTACTTGTTAGTTGCTAAAAAGAAGAAGGTGCAGTGTATTTCTTTGAAGTTTGAGCAAGTTTGCTTGGAAATTATCTAAAACTATAATGTACATAACAAGATTGTGCAATGGAAAAAGCGTTGAAAAATGGAATACGTGTATTTCTCAAAAGTGTTTTAAGGAACTATATTCAGAAGTATTTTCAAAATACAATTTCATTTTGTATTTTCAAAATGCCTTTGAGAACTATTTTATTCTAGTATTTGCAAAATACTGTTAAAAGTATTTTATTTTGTATTTTCAAAATACTTTGTAAAAGTATTTTGCCCAACACTGGTATTGGGGGTGAGGGGCAATGACCCCAAGCCTAATGGACTGGATAGATGAATAAATTCTTCAAGAAAAATTAGTTACATCCTAAACAAAAGTTATCGTCCGCGTTGGATAATTTACTATAGCTTGACAGTGTATGGTTTTTTCTCATCTGGTTTGATTTTTATTTGTGCTCTTTGATCACAAATGTGCTTGTTCAACACCAAATTAGTGCTGTTAAAAGTGATGAGTGGAACGTCGGAATTTTGCCCATTGTCTGAACCAAATTTTGTTGAAAAAGATAGCAACAGGAAGTTAGGAACTGAATCGACCGGTAGAGCGAAAGTAGAACGCATTACCTCGCGGGTAACTATGACGCATATTCCTCCTCTAATGCCTTTTCGCCGACAATCGGCGCACGAATCAGTAACCACGGTGGCGATTTCTGCTTTTGTTTGACTGGCAAGCATAACGGGTAACGACGACTGTCAAAGCATAACTGCACGCATGCTCTTCTTGGATCCTAGAACGGGATGGACACTTGTACAGTGGCGTTTTATAGTACTATAGTATAAATGCTGTGATAAGGCAATGCTGATGATATTTTGTTGCATTAAGGATCGTGTGTACATGTAGTACCACCGTGATGATATTTACTTCCGGTTGGTTCGCAGCAACAAAGACTATTACAGTCTACAAAGTACCCCCTCCCACCTCTCACGTCGTCTTTTACGGCTAGCCTGGAGAACTCTGGATCGCAGATCTATTCTCTTTTCCGAAGGGGTGAATGACAAAGCAAGTTTCTTGTAAATATATGAAATAGGCCCAAGGCGCAAAATGCATGCAAAATTGATATGCCTTAATTTTTAATATTTAACCTATTATATTAGTGCGTTAGGCTAGCTATACATGTAGGATGTACAGGGTGCGGCAGCCAAATGTGACGAATTTCAAAATTCAATAACTCTTTCGGTTTTCAACGGTTTCAAATAATTTTGACGCCAGTTGATAGAGGAAAGATGGGACTTTTCTTACATATCCACTAGAAAAAGAAACGCAGTGTCCATAGCACAATGTTTCATGAAAGCGCCGTCGCGTTTTAAGCATTCTCGGGCAATGCTGAACGTTATTGCCAATTTGACATAAATTTAGGAGAGTATTGTCGTCAAGTGGAGGTTTTGTTCGAGAGGATTAATGGCTTTAACAGGATGGCTCGATGCCACACAACAAAATTCAAGCTGAATTGACTTTAACTGAAATTCTACGAGCGTCAGATTTCTACGGCACAGGGCACACATGAGCGTCACCATGCTGACCTCAACCCTCCGAACTTCTTTCTTTGGTAGTTATGTGACGTATATGTGACCTTAGTCACATATAGAGCAGCCAATGTTAGTAATCTAAGAAGCATCGAGAAACCTAAAATCGAGATGAAAATGGCATGTATGCTACGTGTCATAAGAAGTCAGCAAGAAGGTAATGGACTAGTCGACCTCGCGCGTCAGTGGATGCCTGACGCACGGCGGCGCTCACATCGAAAGCGTCCTGTGAACTCAGTGCATTTCTTTTTTGCTCGTTATGTAAAAAAACTCAAACATTTCCTCTATCATGTGGCATAAAAATTATATAAATCGGTTGAAAAATGTAAAAGTTATTGATTTTTGAAATTCGTCACATTTGGCTGCCGCACTCTATATTATAATTGCTACCCGGTATTTTTTACATGTATACCTAAATGTAGGTCTATAGCATAATGCTACAAATGTAGGTCTATAGCATAATGCTACAAATGTAGGTCTATAGCATAATGCTACAAATTTCAAGCTTATAATACAGCAGTTCGTTTTAGATGAGATTTATGAACCCAATTTCACAGGCAAATTCAACAACCTTGCAACATTAAAAAATTGATGGCTTTCTCTGTGTTCTGCACCGTATAGACTTTTCTGCATTCTAAATTTTCATCTTCGTGCAGGATAATTTTCATCTTCGTGCAGGATAATTTTCATCTTCGTGCAGGATAATTTTCATCTTCATGCAGGATAATTTTCATCTTCGTGCAGGATAATTTTCATCTTCGTGCAGGATAATTTTCATCTTCGTGCAGGATAATTTTTCATCTTCGTGCAACATTGATAGTCAACCAATTAATTAAGCTGCGTTTAGGGTATACTAAAACGGGTTCGATATCCAACAACTTTACGGGAAGATCGTAACATGGGTCATACGCTTCGAAGCGCTAACCAGGGGCGTATGGCGAGATAAAATCCGGGGGGGGGCTGGAACGGGAGACTGGGATTTTGTAACATAATAGGCCTATAACTAAAGTTATAAGCATATTTCAAGCTTTTCGATCGCTCTTTTCCTTTCCGTTCAAAACTAAATGCATGTCAAATTAACAAGAAGATCTCCTCGTGGGGGGGAGGGTGTAATTTAAAAACATCACTTTTGAGGGGCTTTAGCGATCTAAGCTTCTCCGTATACGCCCTTTAGCCAAGCATTAGATATGGACCATATATAGCTACTGCTTGGCAGTAGATATGGGCCATATCTTAACTAAGCAGTAGAATATCGAGGCCTATGCTATACAACATGTAGGCCTTAAGCCTAATTCTTTGAGTAGAAATCAAACATGATGAGGGCTTTATAGCTTACTAGGCCTACGTACGCCTATGCCATTGTTAGGGTAATAGTATAACAGCCATTGTGATCAGCGCCACAAGATGAGTGCGATGTATATCGGCACTCAACAATTAGCGTTCATAGCTGACAAGGAAAAATTGTCCATCAAAACTGTCCTCATACCGGCCTTTAATGCTGCTGCTGATGGGAAGTAATGTCGGAAAAGGAAAAACAGCGCGTTGTATTGTAGGAATCATAAAATTATACTTGATGGCTGCCGTTATATGGCAAGCGTTAATGTCAATAGATGATAAAGATGCAGGCAACGAGCAATGTCAAAGAAAGCCAGATCAGCAAAACAGCTTGATTATTTGATTAAGACTAGGCTTACAAGCATTTGGTCAGTTTTGGTCCAATATTGTAATACTGAAACGATTTCCGAAAAAATTCAGCTGCACGAGTTTAGTAAGCCTCACATAGGGAACACGATAATTTGACTGAGCCTGTCGTGATGCTTCGAAGTTATAACCCATTTGGTCAAGAAATAAATAGTTATTTGTCGCTTGGTGGAAATTGAAAGCGGCTTTTATAAAAGTCAGAGAAATCATAATGCGCCAGGAATGGGATTGATTATAGACCTGCTGCAAAAATATCGTGCGACATGCCTATAGAACCCAATTGGCCCTTAACATATAATCATGTACATGTACAAGAAACAGTACCATGCATTGTATGCTCAGGCCTATGATTACATGGGACTCCAGCTGGGAGCATATTACAACCTTTGACTATACAACCTAGGCTACGTGTATACATTATGCTAATTTTGATTCTATAAGTGTAGTTAAATTACTACGTGTTTAGGCCTACCTATCCTTAGCATAGGAATAAATTCGATGTAGCCTGTAATTGTATTTTGCATGCTATATAATAATAACCATCCCTGTTGCTTGTTCGTACGGTTCGTACCCCTTAATTCAAAGTTAGAAAGTAGGCCTACTGAGGTGTAAATTTAGACATATAGCCATTTTCTAAAAAGACTTCCGCGGTCTCTACCCCCCCCCCCCCCCAACCCGGTCGTGAGTCTCGTATAGAAGAGGACAAAATCTGCGCGTTTCTAGATTCCTCGCATCTTTTTCTATGATATTGACAATAAAACACAAATTTTGGCGATCAAAACTATATCTTTTTTATTTAACAACTATTTACAGTTTTTCGCCACAGACCTATACATGTAGACTATACAGTACACGGCGTCCATGACAACGCAATACTGTTGCTTTAGCATCGCAACTGCTGATTAATTTCTCGTTCTCGACGTTAAGGCCAGAGTACAGATGAACGTTTCCTTGGCGTATGAATTTGGTCTTTCTATTATGGGTCCAGGCTACTGTGAATTAATTGCTTAAATAAATTATTGTCGGTAAATTGAGAGAGCAGCTCAAGGAATTTAATCTGGAGAAGTCGATCGGGACGGTGATGCCTTAGAAACTGCATGCTTTACCTGCAGCACCAATCCTTTGTGAAAAAAACGCCCGGGAAAGTAGGTCGGCACAAACTGACAGCGGTCATGAAACTCATGATTGCCCGGATGCTTCCAATATCCGCTAGATCCCACCGTCGCACTTCCGGTTGGACGTCTTCTGGATTCAGTGACTGAGAAATAGGCCTATTTTATAGATGCAACGATAGGATGCGTATGGGTTTAACTTTATTGTGGTGGTCTGATAGAGTGCACTGCGCACATTATATTTGTAAGTTACCGTAGTCCTAGATAAACGGATGCCTGTCAATTATGCCGAAAGTAACCAAGAATTCTGGTGAAATTTTTAATTTGGGTAAAATTTGAAAGAAATGCTAATAATATAGCAAATTTTGACAAATAAATTAAATTATAAATTAGCAATTGTATCTATAGATCTAGCTTATATCTTCCATTCACATTTATGCTAGCATAAGAAGCTCCTATAGTAGGCTATGCTTACAGTTCAAGTATGTGTAGTGTACAAGAAGAACACATTCTACAAAAAGTGCTATTGATTTTGACCGATTGTTCCAAATTCGCTGCATTTAAAAGTTTCAGAATGTTGCCGGCGGGAGTGAATAATGTAACGGATTCAGGGAGGGTTAGGCGTTAGGAGGGAGGCGTGTGCATTCGCCCCTCGTTGATAACTTGATAGCGAAAATGACAATTTTTACGTTTAAATACATCCTATGGATAATAAATAGATTTGCGGTCCCCTCTTCGCTCTGTTGTAAAAAGCCAGAGACCTATTTTGATACAGGATTTGCAACTCACTGTTTGCTACGCTACCTCCTTCCTCCCCAATCTTACATTTCGTTTGAAATGAAATCGTCCTCTCCGGGGAAAATTCCCCGGATCTGCCCCCGGCTACAAGTCACTGACGACTGCGTCGCGAGGTGGCGCGGATGAAGATATTTCTTCCCGCGCTCCGCGCCAATCGCGCCGTCACGTCACGCAGCCGCACGACGCCTGTAATTGCTCCGCGCTATCGCTCCGCTCATCGCAAAGTAGTTCCGGGCAGCGAATCGCGACTTTCTAATCCTGGATGCGGCGTTTGTACGAAACTAATTCATGCAAATTGATGGTTGCATGAGTATGGGCCGTATGCAGCGCCGGCGTTTGGGCCCCCCTTACCCCCCGGCCGGGAGAAGCCCACGGTTGTGGGGGAGGACCCACTGGTAAAAAAGAGTGTAAATTTTACATAGTAACTTTTGGGTTAATTAATTATCGGAAAGGGCATAATTATTTCCATGCTTTTTCGGCAATGAAACTCTTTTCCCCTTACAAAATCGACAGCACTCCTCACGGGTTGGACTTAAAGCCTCCCCGCCACCCCCTCCCCCCCCCCCCCCACTTATTATTTAATATACAGAGCGAGTCAAAAAATAATAATCCCCAAGCGAAATCGCTATAACTTGCTCAAACGTTCACATTTTGTTTCATCTTTGCAGGGATTGTAGCTGAGATAATTTACAACAAGACCACCACATTTCATTTGAAAATATATTTTAGTTCAAAGTTGTGAATATTTGCGCAAAAAGTTAAAAAAAAAAGATTTAACAAAGATTTAAGTCAAAATAATAATGGATGCAGTAAAATTAAGCCCATAAAAATGTTTTTGTCCTGAATTTCCTGTTAACTAATGTTAAACTTGTACTCGTGCTAGAATGCATATTCACGACGTCATGTGCGTGAGATATCGATAGCCTAGTAGACCATGTTCAGTGTTCACGTGTGGCACCTCACTCCGGCTCAAGCGCTGAAAGCATGGTTTTGTTAACGCAACAAGTTTGACACGTTAAAAATGACCAATCTTGTGCAGGAGAAAAACGGGAGCAGTAAGGGCAAGATTTGAAGGCCAAGACACTTCGATTAGTCGATTCTCAAATGCACTGCACTCTAAAACAGGTGCAGGCCAGCTACAGGTGAAATAACCAGGCAAAGCGAGCTCCAAAGCACTGGTTAACTTGATTTTAAAACTTTTTTCTAAAACAATCGCAACTTTTTAACTAAAAAATATTTTCACATGAAAATTGGCAGTCTTGTTGCAAATTATCTCCTCTCCAATCCCTACAAATAGGAAATCAAAATTTTCATTTTTGACTGAGTTATCGCGATATCGCTAGGGGATTATTTATTTTTGACTCGCACTGTATATAAAAACGCTTAAAACTGGAGAGGTATTCCCAAAAGTTGTGGAGATTATCCCAAAAGTTTGGAGGTCATGACCCCCCCCGACCCTCCTGGTGGTTGCCTCCTTGCCTAACCCCTCTCCCCTTTTCATGCTACCTGTGAAGATGTTTGCGATGTAGAGGTAGCCCTAATTTATTGTACGACTAGTTTTGTTTTGTTTACAGAGCTCGGAATCAAGACGTCGATCGTCATGTCTGACGAGAAGACTCTGATCCGCTATCTTCTCGAGCGCTATCGGGCAGCAGGAGTGATGGGACGTCCGCTCAGCAACGCGTCCGCCATCATGAACGTCTACTACGGGATCGGACTTATCCAGGTCCTTCATCTGGACGAGAAGAACCAAGTCCTCACCACCAACGTTTGGTGTCGATATGTAAGCTCTGTGTTCTATTATTTCTACAGTATATGACATTGTTGAAAAGCAGTGACTGCGTCGTCTAGTGGTATGTCACTGGACTGCCGTGCTAGAGGTTCGGGGTTCAATCCCGCTCTAACTCAAAAGAGAATTCAATTTCTCGGGCTTGCCCAGTCCCAACTCGGATGGGACGTTAATTGAGATACGAAGGACACAGCCTGCCGGGAGGTCGGATCGGACAATGAATTGTCACAAAATTGTATTGCCTCTCCCTGCTGCCTGAGAGGTAGCCTAACATCTAGCAGAATCTGTGCACTCTAGGAGGGCCTGAACTGAGCTGTAGTTCAGGTAATTCAAGTGAGACAAAAAACCTGAAAAATTAAGCCGCAACTCCCCCATTGGAGTTCAAAGTCAGATCGTGGATGGCGCAGCACGCAGACTTGGCCTAACGTGCTGATTGACTAAAAAAACATTGTTGAATTTATATTGTAATAGGGTAAGAGGCACTACACGACAGGCAGGCACTGTGGTGTGGTAGTAAAGGCGTCGGAAGAAGAGTCCGGAGACCTGAGTTCAAGTCCCGGCGCCGATGTCGATACCGCAACTATGAAACCATGACGTTACAGGCCCTTCAGTAAGGGTCTTTTTCAACCATGCATATTTTGCATGAAATTTTGCATGCAATTTTGCATGCAACCGTGTTAGAACCGGCGGACGACCGTTGTTATGACAACGATTTCCTTAACTGGGTCGGTCATGCACGGATTGTTCCTTAACTGGATTAATCACGGCTTGCATGAATGCCTGTTAAGGACATTTTACACTGTAACTTTCTCAACATGGTTGCGTGCAAAATTGCATGCATGCAACCATGTTGAGAAAGTTACACTGTAAAATGTCCTTAACAGGCATGCCTATTTTGCATGCAATTTTACATGCAATTTTGCATGCAATTTTGCACGCAAAATTGCATGTCAAATTGTATGCAAAATTGCATGCAAAATATGCACGGTGGAAAGGAGGCCTAAGGCTCTTAAACACACAAGTGTAGCTAGCTGCTAACTCCGTGCCAGATAATTATTTATTTGGTTGGCGTCAGGAAGGGCGTCCGGCCGTGTAAATCCAGCTCGAGCAGTCCTCATCAGGGCACAAACGTCTAAACTTACGTGAAAACAGTACATTAACAGAATAGATGACAAGGAATGCGGTTAGTTCGTAGTATTGTAATAGGCTCCAACGTTTGGACAGCATGCATGAAAACAGCTGGCTTGACCACTAGACCAGGACAGCGTAACACTGTTGCGTCAAATTTGAGAATAGGGTTGCATTTTGTGCAGCATACCTCAATGACATTGTCGGGATACTCTCAGATAATTTAGGCTATATTTTTGTATCGTTTCTATGATATATTAGACTTTTAATTTGTATTTTACTTGATATAGATAGCAGTGATCTAATAGTGCAGGGGCTATTAGTTTTGTAACAACATTACGCTGATGCGAATTTAGCGAATTATGCAGCTTAATTTCTCATAAAAAAAACTTTCTTCCTTTCTCACGCGGGGTGCACCTCGAGCCATGAAGCCGCGATTCTAGCAGACGACAAATTTATCCAGTATTAATCACGCAGCCGAAAATCTAAATTTGCCATGGTCGATTCATCACAGATTTCAAGACGATGATGGCAGCGGATAACAATTTTAGACTTGGACCTTTCAGCAGCAAGAAAATTGCTTCTCGATATTTTCGTTTGCCCGTAGCTGCTGCAACAGGCTTGTTTGGCTGACTGATGCGTTTCAGCCAAACGATCCATCTTCATAGGCCTATACTCATGACGGTAGGACTGCATGCTCAAAGCTTTCGCCTCAGAAACATTGATCTACTTTTAGCAGCTGAATTTATGTCCGATGGGTACATTGTTGCATTGTTCGACCAGTGTGTTCAACATGCAGGAATGCAGGAACAAAACTACCCAGCAACAGCGCCTGAAATTCAACGTATTGCAGTTTGGCCATGATCTTTTCTCTAGTCTATAAACATAAGCCCCATTGTATGCTATGGGCCTAATCCATACCTTACGCGTACATTCCTTTGCGTGAATAATATGCTTTATATGGATTTTTTAGCTCGATCAAACTGCTATGAAAAAGACAAACTTGGTATGAAGTTGCAGGAGCATGAGTCTGATTATTTTTTGACTGGCGCTGCACAATCTAATAATTGCACAAGTTTTATGTTGAGGCCAAGATCTCAATTGCGGAGTGCGCTTTTAATGGGAACCGCTATGGAAAAGAGTAGAAGCTTACAATAAGTTTGAATCATTGATGCCTTCACAAAGAAAAACACTTCAATTTTTCGTTCCGTTAAGAAAGCATGATGTCAAATATTTTAAGTTTCGAAACCGGGTTTTTTCTCAACCTTCCAAAATGCCTATCTTTCTGTGCGTTCGTTCGTTTCTTCAAAAATGTTTTAACTCTTTAACCTTGAATCACCTGATTGCCGATACTCTTCTGATAGCTTCAGTTTGAGCCGCCCTTTCCCCCCGTTGCTCCGTCCCCCACCCCACATCATCATGTCACCTCGTCCCCCCGGCCCTAGATCGCTAACACCAAGGGCCTGTGTTGGCGACCAAGCGCGCAGCGATGTTGAATTCCGGCGACATTCGTTCCGTCAAAGACTCGCTCGCCCGAGTAATCGACTATAATAACTGCACTTTTCGCCCGTGAGTCGCCGGATAACGTCGTCCATATTAACGCAGCGACAGATGCGACTTTCAAGACGACATTGTGGGCCCAACAGCCAGGCGAATAGCCGCTCTGACATGTCATGGTCATTGGCAGGGATAAGTTTACTAGTCAGTAGTACTCCAAAAACGACGTTTTATTGAGACTCTACTCGGATTTAGAAATGGGTAGGAGTAGCATTACTCGAAAAATTAACGATGGTGGAGTAGGCTTACTGTAGGTCTAATCCTTTTTTTAAAGGCATAGTGCACTACTCCTGTTTTATAGGCAGCAAGCGTAACGTTACTCCTATTTTGTAAGGGCTAAACTGAACTCCGGTCATTGGCCTAGATGGGAATATTTAGTGGCGATAAAATTAGTGAACTTGTAGCAGCGGCGCCACGTTTATTTCAAAATGGCATGGCAGGCATTCTGTGGCAGCAGATGAAAAAACTGCACGTATGCCGTCGGACAGAACTCTCAACCGAAGGATTATGGGATTGATTGAGAGGGGAGAGGCATGAGGCATGAGGGGAGAGGGGGGAGATCATGGATTCGTCCCAATGTTTAATGATAAACTCCAACCACGGAACTTAAGACCGGAAGTGTAGTTCATTGTATGTTGACACTTTTTTCATGCAGGCCTCGTGAGGCTGCTGACTCGACAGCAGGCTATCGTGGCTCGTGGACTAGTAATACGGGCACCATATTGTCAATCTATTTACATTAATGGGCATGTCGTGACATAAATCCCAACATACTATAATTATTAGTATTATTGTTAAACTCGTTGAGAAGTGGCCATGTTGTCGCTCAGAAACAGAACTCCATAATCACTTTTCCTACACATTTGCTCCATCAACACTAGTCTGTGGATTTTTATGCATTTTTCTAATGAAAGTCATTGTCAACGTCATTCACATACCAACAGCTGCTAAATACTATTTTCCTTGTGCATTCAATTTTTATTCTTGACAAATAGTGTTTCACTAGTTCCAAAAGATTTTGACAAATGATGTAGGATTAAAATACAGCCAAAACTGCATTCAAGAATCATTTTTATCCACATTCGCTCAATCAATTTTAATCAACTGTAATAAATTAAAGGAATATAAAACTAGAGTACGTCAGTTAAAAAAATTTCATAACTTTCATAATTTTCGAAACTCAGTTCTTTGCCTTTGATCAAAGATTCAGTTTAGCTTCATTATGTATGCAAGCCTAATTATTGTACCTTATTAGAGTTTGAGGGCTAAATTATACACTTAAATTGTTGGTATTACAATTATCAGCATGTTAAAATAATGAATTAATTCTAGACATGCAGTACAGTATTTGCCTGGAGTATTTTCAGAAATAATTTTCGTCAACAGATCTGGAACGACGAGCTGATGACTTGGAATCCGGAGTTGTTCGGCGGCGTGGACAAGGTCCGCATTCCCGCCAACATGATGTGGACTCCGGACATCGTTCTCTACAACTAGTGAGTCCGAAACGTTTGATCCATTTGCTATTATCATTTGAAGCGAACGGTTTATTATGCTGTTACCTCTTGCAGCAGCAAAAGAAACCAGGTTTGTACACCATTCAATAATTCATTGCATATTACATGTAGCGCTGCAATGAAGTTTGTACAAGGGTAGCATCTGTGGGCAATTGAGAAATTTTATCGCGCTGGAAGGATCTTCACTGAAAAACCATTGGCACGGGTCTATCCATGAGGATCTGTTTGTTCAACAAGCACAAGGTGTATGTATGTATGTATGTATGTATATTGCACTTGTAACGCACCAAAAATATGTCATGCAACGGAGATGGAAAAAAACATTGTTTGCTTGAATCGTAGATGCGGGAGAAGTGCAGCAGACTACATAATAAAACGGATTTGAAAAAATGAGTTTTAAGCCTGGATTTAAAGGAGACTTAACCGATCTGATGTCCTCCGGTAGATGGTTCCACACGGCCTCAGACGCGCTGGTGAAGGCCTGTTGTCCGGCGGTAGACTTGAGTCCGGTCGGGATGGTGAGTCGGTGTTTCGTCTCTGATTGGAGGCCCAGCCTGCCCGGCGCGTATGAGAACACGAGTTCGGCGAGGTAGCGTGGTTGACCGGTCGCCAGAACCTTGTGTGTGACGAGCGAGACCTTGTACTCAATTCGCTGCTTGACGGGGAGCCAGGGCAGGTCCTTGAGCACCGGTGTTATATGGTCACGCAAGT
>JAQIWG010001544.1:0-24027 GCA_034695025.1 Chamaedrilus cognettii
TAGGTTAGGGTTAGGTTAGGGTTAGTTTATGCCGCTTGACAGCAGCTGCTCCATGCAGCTGCTCGATCACGTGGTATCAGCTGCTCGATCACGTGGTATAATTTACTCCGGAGCCGCCGACGATATAGACGCAAGTGTGTGAACCCACGAACACGTGATTGGTCACGGGAGAGTTGGGAAGATAACAGAATCTTAACGATAGACGTTTGAATAGCCGCCTAGCAGACACCAATAATTATTGTTCCCGGCATTTAAAATATAAATACAAAGCTGTCGTTCAGTAGCAAATACCGAGCGACGAATTTCGACCGATTATTGCTTATTGCTAACGCCAATGCAATGGACCCGCAATTACCAATGATTTGTATCAGTTCAGTCAAACAACATCATCATAAGACTTCATGATTTAAATATTTGTACCGCTATAAGAGTCAAACAGTTTGTCCTTAGTTGTGTTGGTATTTACGCTCGATTAATTTGATATTGCGAGGTGAGGGGCGTGTTCCCTGGCTCGCTCTCTTGGCACGGGACAAACGCGTAATAAGTACCGCGTGATATCTACTCGTGCTAGTTCACAAAAGTTTAGTCTGATGTTCTGCTATCTCGCTTAGATTGCATGTATTATTTTGTGCACTTTCTGCGTCGTGTCGGCTTATACGATAGCTGGCTACATTATTATTATGACTGTCTGCAACATGCTACTCACTATTTGTATCAAGTTGACAGTTTTTTTCGCGGTTCTGTATGCTCCTGGTGTCCTGGGTCCTCGATTTCTTTGTGCAATTCTAGGTCGTAAAAATACTCTGTACACTGTGCCGTGATTACTCTATACACTACTTAATTAGAATGCTTATTCATTTGTTGCTACATCGTTTCCTTGTTTCAGACTACCTGTAGCTAGCGCCTATACCGAAGATGCGTGGTCAGGCCCAAACGGCACTGCTGGCAGGCCTGGGGGTCTGCTTCGCCCTGGTCGTCCGCTGTTCATCCACCTACTTCGTCGACGACCTGGGGGGTGTCGAGCGGCGCTTTGACGGGATAGGGGGGCTCAGCGGAGGAGGAGTGGCTAACCTTTTAACTTTAGAAAAATACAGTATATTAAAATAAAGAATAGGCCTATGAGTGTTCATTTTAGGCTATGCTGCGAATGTAGACTGCTTAATATTCTTTATCAACAATCTCTACATGATAGTGCAGTAGTAATAAAAACTGGCTATTGCGACACTCTTTGCTGCTGTAACGATATCGTTTTGGACGAATACTCTGACACCACCCCTTGTGCGCAATATTATTGAATACTTACTTCAAGCATTGCTATATCTATAATATGTGTCATGGCAGGCGACCAGCAAGCTGCTCGTCAGTTATCCTGATGGCATTCGCAGTCAAATCCTCGACTACCTTTTCCTGGTTGGTGCAAATGGATCGAAGAGCTAAGTAGTTATTATGACAGAGTATATGTATAGTGCGTGTGAGCCTTGATAAGACTAAAGAGTGCTGTGTTGCGTGGAATGTTGTATTGTGTATTGATTCTGGTGCATAATAATAATAATAATGGGCTTAGAGTCCGTTTCGGCATCTAATGATGTCATCGGGGACCTCTGGTGCATTGATTCCCAGTTGTGTGATTAATGGCTTATTTTGCTTTATTTTTCAATGCGTCGATGGCTTTGAGCTTCACACGAAAGCACTGAAAGAAAAATTTGTTATCTTGATATTCTGATGGAGTGTAGTGTTGTAACCTATTTTATGTGAAATTTAGTTATATTTTTATATATTAACTCAACATTTGTTTAAATAATAAACAATTTTTGATGCTTTTGGTTTAGCTAGCAGTTTTCCTGTGCTTAAATTGCATGCAGTTGTCATGTTTTTGTTTTAGCCAAACTTTGCAGCTTCACTCCATATTCTTAAAGTGGAGATTGGGGGCGATGCACAGAGCACTGGTGAGTGTGAGTTACTCATAAATAAATAAATATTCTTTCAAAAGAATTTAAAAAAAGTTTTCTGAAGGTTCGAGTGAATATGCAATACCTCGACAAGTTTTTATTTATCAGCGGTTGTGGTGATATGAATTTTTTTAATACTTCTGTACATCATAGTACTGGATAAGGTAGTTAGTGTGGTTAATTAAATTTTATATATATTGTTTGATTATGTAGTTTCAAAATATTATACAATTTGAAAGAAAAGGCTGTATTTGACTTGAACGTGTGTTGTTAAATTGAACTAAAGTTTATAGGGGCATATTAAATTTAATTATTTATCATTATTTTATTATTAATTAATTTATATTTCTTTGATATGTAACTTCTTCATTGATATTATCTCTCCTTTTCAATGACATTGGCATGATACCACTAGTGGTGTGTAGTCAAACCTGTCTATGAGACTTGTGTATTCACACTCACAGACAGGACAGTCGTCTCACATGCACGAGAGCTGGAACGAGTACAACCAGCAAGGATATGAGTTGTGTGTTCTGTGTAGACAAACTGTCTATTGTCTGTATGTATTCACACTTACAGACGGGACCGAGTCGTCTCACATGCACGAGAGCTGGGACGAGAACTATCAGCGCGGCTACGAGTGGTGGCTCATGGTGGAGGCCAAGAAGGTCGGTTCAGTCAAATGAGCAGTTATTTATTTGTCTAGGGTTCTTTTTATTTTTTTTGTTGCTATGGAATTTAATTCTGATGGGTATCGATAAAAAAATAATTATGTGCAAATTTTATACATTTTCTTTATATTTTATGTACTAGGGCATTTATTAACCCTTGAGGCATTCTAAAAAATAAATCCCTGTCATATATGATGAGTGTTTGCTGTATCAATGATTCATTAAAGTGTTATAAAGTAGTCTTAAGTAGCTCAGAAAAGACTCAAAAGTAAAGGATTTACTTTGATTAATATTTTTCAATTTTAGATGCGACGACTACTAGAATGAGCTAAGTTGCCATATATAAAATTACAGACAGTCCTATTGCCTAGTTTTTGTTGCTGCATGTTGTATAGTATATATGTCACTCGCGCATGGTGTATGGCTGTTCAGAGAAACCCGTCAATCAAGTTGTACGGGCTGCCGTGGGCATTCCCTGGGTGGGTGGGGCGGGGCTCCGGCAGCCCCTACAAGTACCCCAATGACACAGCGATGTACGTCGTCAAGTGGGTCCTTGCTGCCAAGAAGTACTACAATCTCGACCTCGACTATATCGGGGTGGGTACCCCGGGCCTGGGGTGGCTCTGGGGGCGCCATGGAAGAGTGTATAGTTGCCGGGACGTGAGAGGGCTGCTTTGGCATTAGTTTTTCTTAGGCGCGGATAGTGTTTTTTTTTCAGATCAAATTAAACGTTTTAGATATTTTTTGTCAAAAGCGCAAGAGTTTTTACGTCCAAACAATCGCTTAAACTAAAAAGATTAAAGCTCCGATCCGTCCCAACAGAACAGAAATTTGTGTTGGACGATGATGGTTAAAGATGATATTTAGTGACACTGTTCTGGGACATTTAGATGTTGAAATTTTTTTATGTGAGTTTTGTTACGAGACCGCTGCTTGATCAATTAAAAATGATAGTGCGGTGTCATCCGGTCGGTTAGTTAGATAAACAGCCGCTATTAATAATTTTGAACAATATACGCGCGATGTGCTATATTTGTGAGCTCTAGTAATTCCACTAATGTCTTGCAGTCGATTCTAAATGGTTGCTCTATGTCATTGTAAGGTGTGGAACGAGCGGAACTATGACATGGTCTACGTTGAGGTAATTGATGACATTGTTGCGCTTAGATCTTTGCTATTTGTAAGTGTTTGATGCCTGGCTAATTCATTGTGAAATGTAGGCCTGCTGGCTAACAAAACAAAGAATAATCAAGTCTGCCCTGTCGTGCAGGTAGCAAAATTAATGATGATTCTATTGTAGGTCTACACACTGAATATTGATTCTATTGTAGTTCTACACACTGAATATTGATTTTTTTGTAGTCATAATATAAGACCTACTAGAAATTAATTCTCTTTTTTAGTAAAAATTATGAAGCTAGATAAGCAATTTTCATGTCCAATGCTGCGGACAATTTGTTTATCAAATTATAATTATGTGTATTGCATTGTGTAAACTTGTAGCTTATACGTTTTTCTGTGCTGTAGTGAGATAAAACAAATCTACAATTTAAGTTCTTCCTTACAACAATATGAAGTTCAGTTTACAAACAAAAGGTTGCTGGCCTGAAATCAATCACGGATCTTCCTTTCTATATATCTGTCCCGCAGCCTGTGATAGGATGGTACGTGTTCTGTCCCTAGACGCTCAAGTCGATGCTGGTGTCCAACAACCTGACGCGTGTTCAGCTCGTGGCGGCGGACGGGGAGTGGGACATCAGTCACGACATCCTCAACAACTCCACCTTCGCCGCCGCCGTTGATGTCATCGGGTAGGACTCTTGCCTGCATTGTGCCTTTCATTTTTTTATTATGATTAATATAATTTATTATAAATATGTCCACAGTACTACGACTCCTGTATGCGTTATGTCTTCTGTTTATTTATTATACTTGTTATCATTTATTGTTTAGTTTGTCTACAGCTTGCGCAGCTTTGTTTTGAATAAGCTTTTACTTTAGTTTTTTATGTATTATTCTTCATGCAATATTATTTACTTTGTCGTTTGTTGAACTGTCAGTTCTGTGCGTTGTCAGTTGTTCATGTCGCAGCGATACGCGTGCGTTAACTGTTGACAGTAATTAGGATATCAACGGCGACTGTGTGGATGATCGATGGGACGCTGTGATCTGCGATCGTTGTCCACTGCAGTCTCAGATATAACATTTATGGACGCCGAAATGGGCTTTAAATCTGCCTAGTTGTGAGAGTACTTGCTTGCGCTGCAGCTGTCATTAAGTAGTACTAGCCTGGTGCAGCTGAGAGTACGTGCTTGCACTTCAGCTGTCATTAAGTAGTACTAGCCTAATGCAGCTGAGCGTACTTGGTGCGCTGCAGCGTTCACTACCCGGGTACTGACACGTCGATGGACGCGCTCAAGACGGGCAAGCCTCTGTGGTCGTCAGAGGATTACAGCACCTTCAATGACAATGTCGGCGCAGGCTGCTGGGCCAGGGTGAGTCAGTTTGGTTTGTGGATTGATTTGGTTTTTTGTGGTTTATAGGCTCGTTGTTCCCCAGATTGGAGGGGGTCCAAGCTAACAAATTTTATGAGTAATCACCAGCATTTTATTTTATGATCATTTCAAAGGTCGTTTGAAACAAGTCACCACATTTGCTGCAAATTATTTGTTATTTACGGGCGAGCTAAACAGATTGTCTATGGACTGTAGACAGATAATCAATTGTTTGCGGGCCGCACAGATTCTGAACCAGAACTATGTGAATGGGTTTATGACAAGCACCATATCGTGGAACCTCATCGCAAGCTACTACGAGACGCTTCCCTATGCGCGCGATGGACTGATGACTGCTGACCAGCCGTGGGGTGGACACTACACTGTGGACAACCCCATTTGGGTCACAGGTCAGGGCGTGACCCCATCTGGGTCACAGGTCAGAGAGCTTCTTGATCAATGATTTGCACGTGCTCATCATGATTGGCGTGATGGACTGTGCTTAAATGTGATTTTTGGTCTACATTTCTAACAGCTGGTTAGAAAATCGATATTTTTAGGCGAGTCGTTAAAAAGCCATGATTTTGGACAACCAGGATCAAAGGCTAGTTTCTAGACTTTGATTTGAAAATACGCTAAATTGCACATTACTCAAACTGCAGTTTACGCTAAACTGCAGTTAGAAATTTTTGGGTTGCTCGACAATTTCCTCGGTTTGAGTGCGATTTTCTTCGGTTTGAGTGCGATTCAGCAAATGCGCTAAATTGGAAAGCCATAATCGTGTTAATACGTATCAATAGTAGTGAATGTTCAATAATTTCGCGAAAATTTGAATTCTGAAACAAAACTGACGTTCTGATGCTTTGGCTGTTAAATCACACTTCAAATCGCAGAAATGTGCGATTTAAAAAAATTAATTCTCACATTGCTAAATCGCACTTAAAATCGAGGTCTAACAACAGAAAATTTGGTTAAATCGGACTGCGTCACTAAATCGCACATAAGTCGCACTCAAATCGAGGTCTAGCAACTAGCCGTTAGTGATCAGAATTCTTTGTTGATATTATTTGTTAGCAGATGCTTTCTTTGAACCATGCTAAGCTTAGCTCTGTACACTGCTATGGAACTGTTATTGTTGTCTGATTTAATAGTCTGTTTCACTGCCAATAGTTGCTGCCATGTACGGCTGCTGCTGCACTGGGTCAACGCTGTTGCAGAGTGATGATGTCATTCACAGCCAATGATCATCGTTATATTACACAAGGCTCTTTACACAAGGCTCTTTAGAGCGTCATGCACATAATATATCTTAACAAAATAATATTATATTCAGGTTTGCTGACCACGCATAATTAATCTAACCATATCTAATTAATAAATTGAGTTGTTTGGGAATTGTTCATGGTTCAGCGCACACGACCCAGTTCACAGAGATAGGGTGGCACTACCTGCAGCACGGTCACGGGGTGGGACACCTGGACGGGGGGGGCAGCTACGTGTCACTGACCAGTCCACAGGGGGACCATCTCAGCATCGTCATCGAGACCATGGTAGGGACCATCTCGGCGTCGTCGTAAAGATCATGGTCTCAGGCTGTGCATTTAGACACGAAAGGGACTATCTCAGCACTTAGAGAGTACAGTAGGGACCATCTCAGTATTTTGACCATGGGACTGACCAACTCAGCATTTCGTATCGATGAAGGAATCTTGCGTTCGACATTGGCTCAATTGCTAGAGTTAGGTCTGTGCGACAGTGTGCTTATTGTCTACAATCAGAGGTGACTGATGTTATGCGTATCGTACAGTGATAGGCCTGGTTTGACCGGACTCACGTCATATGTTGTAGAGTCACGACCACTCTGTGTGCATAAGGCCAGGCCTGCCTGCATACAACGTGAGTGCCCAGCAGGCAGAGTTCAAGCTCGCCGGGTCCTTCGCTGACGTCACAGAGCTGAGGGTCTGGCGCTCACAGCTCAGCTACGATGGGACCCCCTCCAGCGTCTTCACACAGCTTGCCTCCATCAAGGTCTCTTTTGTTTTTTATATTTTTGCTATTTGGTTGTGTTACCTAAATATTTCATCTCTCAATTATTGATAAGAAAGTCTGACTGTAGAGAATGACGGCTGTTCTGTTTATGTTGTGGTGTTTTGGTTTGTCAATTCAAAACAACGTTAATTTGTAGACTATCGAAATCAATCTGAGACATGAACATCATTCCTTGGTTGGTTCAGTTTACTTCCTTTTTTGGTTCAAAATTTCTTGTTTGGTTCATTTTCAATTGACAAGATTCTTGAATGCTAAATAAATTCATTCTCGACGCGAGTTCTACATCGTCGTGTTGCAGCCATACATGGGGCTGTTCACGATGACCCTTGACCCGGACCAGATCTACACCCTTACGACCCTCGCGACGGGCAAGAAGGGCGACTACGGACCGCCCCCCGACCCAAGGCCCTTCCCCTTCCCCTTCGTGGACAACTTCAACGGTTTGTTATTTTATCCTCAGCTCTTCTATTGATCCTCCCATTGTTGAATTGTATCAATTAGTGCTTAAGTGTTTAATGCGCTTAATTAATAGTTCTTATAAGAAATTTATATTAGGTTTGCAAATTACATCTATAAAAAATGGTGCTGTTCTTGTTTTTTTTCAGCCCCCGATTGAACGTTAATAGATATATTTATGTATTGTTAAACACACTCCTATCACTAATGACCACCTACTGGACAGTGCTAGCAAGAACGCTGGGCTAGATCATTATACTCTGCGAGCGGTAGCTAACTTGTTAATTGTTTGAATTAATGAACTAACATAAAAATTAAACTAACATTGAAATTCAAAATAAATCATTAAAAACTCTTCAATTATAATAATTAATTGCATGTTTCAATTTTTAATGATTTATTTTGAATTTTTATGTAAAACAAAGTTTTCATTTTTCTATCATTATTTAAATTCTTCATTGATTTGCGCCGATTCACATTCTGATTTGTTGATAGACAATCTGGTTACGAGCCTTGTGATTGGTTGCAGTCTACTCGGAGTATAGTGAAGCGTACGGCTTTGCGCCACAGACTGGCGTGTGGGAAGTGCGTCAGACTAATAACCCGTCCCACTTAAAGGTCAATCGCCAGGTCGTACTCAATGACCCCATCTACTGGTGCAGCCAGTCGCCCGGGCCAACCCTCAACATTGGCGGGGATTACGCGTGGTTGGTGCACCCTACTTACCTCTCTCTGATCTATGTTTTGATTATCTCGGTGAAAATATTTGCGTTCGCAATTTTGAATGATTTTTTTCGGCATCAGTTGTTAAACTAACGTTGTTGGTATTCTTGTAAAAGGTGTTTTGTTTAACAGCTCACCTCAAACTAAATATTCTTGTTATTTTAAGTACATTATGTATGGCTTACTTTTTTGGAACGGTGTTTATTGAAATGCTGACATGTCACGCAGGACTGACGTGATGGTGTCGATGGACGTGTTTGTGCCGACCGTCAACGGTTCACTGGGTGTTTTCCTCGCAGCACGGGTTGACCGGGGGGGCTGTGATGCCTCCAGTGCGCAGGGGATCTTTTTCTTCCTCTACCCCCTCAACAACACTTTCGTTGTCACCACTGACCTGGGTGGGACCTGGGACCTGTTTCTCAGAGTTT
The DNA here is from genome assembly GCA_034695025.1 of Chamaedrilus cognettii. Taxonomy (NCBI): domain Eukaryota; kingdom Metazoa; phylum Annelida; class Clitellata; order Enchytraeida; family Enchytraeidae; genus Chamaedrilus; species Chamaedrilus cognettii. The sequence continues at coordinate 8,772 of JAQIWG010001544.1, forward strand.
TCTAACTTTAAGCCTAAACGTAATCCTAAATAAGATTTTTTTAAATTTTAATCCATTCGCCCCAAAGCCATGACGTGATCGTATGATTTAGGGCGTGTGGCGATGTGTAGTTTCATGTAACAAACGCTAAAATTTGCCTATGAGTTTTTTAAGAATTTCTTAAGACTAAAATTAACCTAAGATATTTTAGGTAGCAGGCCCCTGATGCTTCTTGATTTGTAAATATTGAAATTAAATAAAAATTGATTTGTAAATATAGAGAGCTGTACCTGAAAACATGTTCTTGAAGGACCTGTGCGATAAATTATTTATTAAATAAGGTGTGTGTGGTTGTGTGGCCTGCAGTGCAGCAGAGTGTGGTTGTGATAGTGCGGTGTGTGTTGTGTGATCCACAGCGCACAAGAGTGTGTTGATGACGGGAAGCACGGGCGTTGTGCTCAAGAACGACACCTGGGCTTCGATGACGCTGATCGTCAAGGTGATTGTCGACGACCTTTCTTGGCATATAATTACGAATCTATAAATGCGGTACATCTGCAAGTATATACTGCAATATTCTTGACACGACAAGTGGCTTTGTAATCAAATTTGTTTGTGTGGCTCTTGCAGGTAACATAGCTGCATATTTAGCTACTGGACGTTGTAGCCTACACTGTTATTAATTACTGCGATGGCCTCGGCGTCCACTGATGCTGTGTCTACATTCTGTTTTAGGTTCACGTTCTCTGGATACTGACGGTGTGTGCTGTGTGATCGATGACAGGTTCCATGATCTATGGGATGTGGAGCAGTGTGGTATTTGATAGGGTTCCGTGGTCTATGGGATGGTGGATCCGACAAAGATTCTGTTCCAAGTCACGCTGCCCGGCTCTGCGCGCAAGAATGGGTTTGTCGCGTACGGCACCGTGGCGCTCGGCATCGCGGACTTTGACAACCTCAGCATCCAGTCCCCCGACAGCCTCGACCTACACTTGTACCGCTCTGACGCGCAGCAGCAGCAGCAGAAACAGGAGCATCAACGCTGGAGAAGTGGTTACAGGCTTGGACGACAGTAGCCGTGAAGCGAACGAAGCTCTAGACTCATAATTCAATAATTCGGATAAAATTGGAACGCGTGATCTCTACCCCTTCATTCCATTATCAGTCTTTGCACTTTTATGACTCGCGCCTCGTAGCATCTGTTGAGTTCTGAATCAATGTGTCGTCAAAGGCTGATTTGCTGAAGATTGGTCGGTATTGCTCGAGCAATAATCGGACTTTATTCATAAATGAACTTTTGCTACGTTTAAACGTTTAAACGTGTAAGTGTCTGATAATGTAATCAATTGATCATCTGCGTTTAGTTTCTCATCATCTACGCGCGTGTTTTGATCCGAAAATATTTGCATGTAAAGGCGATGATCGAATTTAATTGAACAAAGATGCTAACATTATTTACCGCATATTTTCACGCTTATTTGGTACACTATTGTTTTATTTGATTAATATTATATGCATTGGTGTAGAAATTATATAAAATACATGACCCTTGTAATCAATGTTAAGTATATATGGCAGTGGTGTAATATTGATTGCGCGCACTATATTTGACATCGCAATTATTGTTGTTTATTTATAAACACAAACTGCTTATCTCTGTTTTGATTTGTCTATGTGTTCGGTTTCACTGCACTACAACGCTAGGATATTGTATTAATAGTGTTTTCACTGAAACTTTTATTGTCTACGGCTTCTGTAATGATGCATTTTCTACGTTGATTTAAAATCACAATTCAGGCTTCAATGAAAATAGTTAATTTATTCACAAAACTTGTTTGAATAATCAGCTTTGTTAGACTCGTTAACAGATAACTTAGTGCTGCTTATACGTTATTAAAGCCTCAAGGCCTACTTGCCTCGAGAGTAATGATTATGTGATAATGTCTAATGTGCCTTGAACCGTTTAGAAAGACTGCAATTAGCCTCTTTTGATTTTCAAAGTTGATTTGACAATATTTAGCAACTAAATTTTGGTTTCGGAAGGCTTTTGGTGGAATTTACGACCAACTTCTTCACTTTTTACATCTAACACATTGACAGTTATGAAGTTATAGTTCATTTCGCTGCTCGTTCATAAATAATTATTTAATATCATGGTTTTTAGTACTGCGAGTTTTCAAACAGTGCATTTATATTCTGAGTATATTGGGATTGCTTTTATCTCTAGGCTCATGTGAATCCCATATTACGTTTTGTTTTAAGCAAAATGCAATTTGTTTAATTCAACCTTGTTTAAAACTGGTCACATTTTAAATTCGTCCAACCTGTGCTAGGCCTAGCATGGAAAAATGAATGAGAAAAACGGTCATATTTGATGATAATTTTGACAGCAATTTTAAATTATTTTTTACACGTATTGGCTGCCGAATGTGTTCGAACTACCATCCCGTGTCTTGTAACCAAACTGTTCCTGTTGTAGTGACCACGATTAACTAATATAGCCTACGAGTCTGCAAGAATAATTTAAAACAAGAAATAGTTATGCCTTTATGCAAACCCATGCATTGGCCCAAAATGTCACGATCAGGTGGTGCTATCCGAATGAAAGAATGTCACGGTTCAAGACGATCAGGTGGTGCTATCCGAATGAAAGAATGTCACGGTTCAAGACGATCAGGTGGTGCTATCCGAATGGAAGAATGTCACGGTTCAAGACGAGTTCAACGAAATTCCAATCCACGGTTTTGCTACAACCTCAGCGGGCTGTGGAGGATCACAGGCCTCCGGCTATTATCAAAGTTTAGCGTGTAATTGGAATGAGTAGGGGTTTAATGATGGCCAAGTACGATTCCAAGGAAAATAAGCATTGACACAGACAGTGGAAACGGTAGGAAGCAGACTACCTGCAGTGTACATACAAATTTACACCCCTCTGCAAAATACGCCTAAGTTGATTTTAGAAAAAATTTAGCACTTATTTAGAAAACATTTTATGCCCTAAAATTCTATTAAATAGATTTTTTTATGTGTGCACAAATCAGGTGGTAAAAATTGAATTTGCTCCGGTGAAAGAAGCCAAGGTGTAGCGAATTTTCGCGATCGATGTGCAAATATTTTGATTTCGCAAAATAGGGTGCGTTTGCTTATGTACACCCCGCGTCTTGCAGATTTATGGGCAATGAATAAATTTTCGATACCTAAAAATGAAAACTTGCCGGACTTTCTCGCGTCCCCTCCGATTTAGCCCCGCTGCTGAAGGCGGGATAGGCACCGCCTTCGTCTAGGCTCCGCCCCCCGGGGGCGACGCAGTCGACGGCCGGCTAATAAAAGCGAGGTGATGAGAGCATTGCACGCACATTGAAGAAAGGTAGTGTGGCGGGTGCAGATGGGTTAGGAAGGTGACCCCCTATTGTACCCCCGCTTCTAACTAATTGAAATAAATTTGTTTAATCGATATCAATTACGAGAAGGAATGAAGTAGAAGAAGTGAACGTGTACATGCAATAGAACGTAACACCTTAGTACATGTAATGCACAACATCCATTGTCTTAGAAATTCTGAAACATAACATCGTAATGATAACTCTATGGGATGGGACTAGGAAAAATGACTGTTAGCTAGCGTACCAAGTTCTCTAGAGGAATAAACCAGATTAAGATAGTGTTAATGACAATTATTTATTTATAAATTTTATTTGCATTCGGTGGTCTCCTTGAAAGCCGAACGAGATATTCCTATTCGTTCGGTTACAGTGAGACCTAGATGATACGATGCCCTCCTGCTCCGCTAGCTATGTGACATGAACTTGCTCTTTCACGGTTCACGTGCAGGGAGGTGCGACACACTATGTGAATGTATCAATAATATATTCGTAAATAGTATTTATAATGAATCGGCGGTGTTCATAGTATATTCAGCTGATGCCTTGAACCTGGACGCCGATGACAATTTTTTGTGAACCTGTAGAGCGTTATATTGAGCTCCCATAAAAACGATAGCCTTTGCGCTCTAACGGAATGTTAAAACATGTTTCTGCAATGCATAGTTTGTTTATCTTCTGTTTTAGTGATTTCCGAACCAACGCTGACACATATGCATGTCAGTTGGTTGCTTCAGCTTGACCTACTTCTACCCTATCAGCTGCATGGAATTAACGACCAAGCAGAATGATTTAAATTGAGCAACGTTGGCAGTGGCCGCTATCATCCTTCAATGTTTGGCATTACCTTTGTGTGACTCTGATTGACAAGCCATTTCTGCATGTAATTACTTGACCGTGCCTGTAGCCCCTCCCACTCAGGCAAGAAATCATCTCTAGCCTGTAGCCCCGCCCCCAGCCTGTAGTATAGCTCTGCCCCCAGTCTGTGGCCCCGCCCCCAGTGGGATGGACCTGAAGGTGGAGGCGGACACAGGGATGGAGGAGGAGGATGAGGACACGTGTAGTCGAGACACGGACTCGGTCCACTCGGCCTCACACTACTGGCTGGCCACGCCCCCTGCCTCAGCCGGGGGGGGCGCGGGGGGGGAGAGTGGGAGGCCGCGCAAGGTTAAGGACAACAAGGTGTGCGGGGTGTGCGGCGACAAGGCCCTTGGATACAACTTTGACGCAATCTCGTGCGAGTCGTGCAAGGCGTTCTTCAGGCGCAACGCGCACAAGGGCATTGTGAGTGCCGCGCCGACTTGTGCAACCTGTGCATTCTTGTTTTAACTGACAATGTTAATATGTGACTAACTTGTGAGTACTACCGTGCATTCTTGATGTCAATTACAAATTGTGAATATGTGACCAGCTTGTGGACTGTGTGAGTGCTAATTGAGCATTCGTGGATTAATTCATACATCTTTTGACAGTTCTGCTGTGAGTTTTGTCCCATGTGCTAGAGCAGCCTTCTCTATGCTGTCATCTGTGCAATGATCTTTATTGTAGCTACGAGAGATGACCATTTTGCTGACTAGGACCACATTAAATGTCTATATAAAGATATCTCTCCTAACCAATAGTTTGATTATCCTTGCCTGTGTCCCTGCAAAGATACCTCTGCTACTCACTAGAGCGGGCTTCACTGTGTGCTGCACTTAAGTGTTTGTAGGCTACAAAGATATCTCTATCCTACCAACTAGAACGAGCTGCGCTGTGTGCTGTGTGCTGTGCTTAGTGTTCTTAGACTACAAAGATATCTATCCCACCCACTAGAGCAGGCTGCGCCATGCTGCGCTGTGCAGGACTACTTCAAGTGTCCGTACGACGAGCGCTGTCGTATGGACCAGTCCAACCGGCGCTTCTGCAAGCGCTGTCGCCTCAAGAAGTGCTTTGAGATTGGGATGCGCAAGGAGTATATCCTGACCGACGAGGAGAAGCAGCGCAAGCGCAGGAAGATCGAGGAGAATCGCTGTCGCAAGATGTCTACTGCCTCTGACGACTCCAACAGCATCCTGTCAGTACCACTGGGGGACCATTCTGTCTGATGTTGGGCCATTCCATGGGCCAGTGGGCCATTCTGTCAGTACCACTATACCACTATACCACTATCTGATGTCAGTACTGATCCATGCTGGTCTCACAATTTGAACTCATATCTCCTTGTCTTTTAAGCTCGCGTGCATCGTACTGTGAGTTGAATTATTGTAATGAGCGCGTGTTTTGTGATGAAGTGATACAAATGTAGAAAACAAGGACCTGTTCGCCGGTTTGCCGGTACTTGTTAGAGGAATGAACACAGTCACAATTTGTGCTGCTGGTAATGGTAGTGAACTTATATAATTCACATTAATTGTTGAATTATCAAGTTTGAAATGAATGTAAAATTTAATTTTTTTTTACACAATTGAACTGTGTTGATAAAAAAAAAAAAATACATCTCGTAGCGTATGGGCCTTGCCTACCCACTGGCTTCTGATTAACGTTGATGCTTTCATTGTTTGAACTAACCCTCCGTTGATAGTTTGCTGTGTGCATGCTGCTGTCAGCAGTTATGCGACACCCACGGAGCGCGACCTTTACGTCGGTGTCGCCAGTCTCAAGGTCGTAGCCGGCGGCAGCGGCAGCAGCAGTCTCGGCTGCAGCAGCAGCCTCGGCTGCAGCAGCAGCAGTAGCGCCCTTGCAGCATGCGCCAGCAGCAGCAGCTGCAGCGCTGAGGTAGCCTTCCAGTTGTGCTGCTTAATAAAGAAAGTTAATAGGCCAAGAGCAAGTCTAGTATGTGATTTTCAGTATAGTCTGTGATACTCAAGTTATGCTCATGTGCACTCAATTATGTTATAGTCCGCTTTGTGACAAGCTTTCTTTATTACTGAATACTGATTTTTGATCTCTGCGTTGTGGACGTGCTAGTCGTCGCTTGTAGGCGGGTCTCGCATTTTGAATACTATTTGATGTTTATTCGGTGTTCATACTAAGGCTTGCAACTGTTCAGTTTCTGTTTTGTGTCGAAGGTATTTTTTGTGCAGATTTTCTGTATCAGCCGTGCTTGCTTTATTGTTTTTTTACCTGTTCAGATATTGCGTTCCAGCGATAAAGTAATCTGTGTAAAACAGTAATTGGCTTAAAATGTTTTGTCCAGTGGTCTGGTACTTATGGATGTGCCAGCTATGCTGCGATCATTGTAACTGAAAGAAGGAGGTACCAGTTAGTGTGTACGTCGCCAGGTGTCGTCGCAGACAATGGCGCTGGGTCCGGCGGGTGCGGACGCGATAGCTGAGTTGTCGGCGGCATACCGGCGCTCGCTCGACATCCAGATGGACCGAGCCGACCTGCCGCGTGACCAGGCGAGCTTCGCCGACCTCGTCAATATCGCTGAGCTGAGCATCAGGCGTGTTATCGCCATGGCCAAGCAGATACGCACCTTCAAGGTCTGTCTGCGCATATGTGTGTGTGTTTGTGTGCTTGTATATGTGCTTGTATGTGCGTCCTAGCCATTGCCAAGTAGATACGCATCGTCAAGGTTTTTCTGGGTCACTTGCTAAGGGGTTGCAGCATATTGTAACTATTGTTAATTAATTGATTAAATGTGTATTAAAAGTAAAGATATTCCTGCGTATCGTTGCTGCAGGCGTTGCCGCAGCAGGACCAGATCCACTTGCTGAAGGGTGGCAGCATAGAGCTGCTCATCATCCGCTCGGTGATCACGTTTGACAAGGAGCGGCTTCACTTCCTCGACCCCCTCGACCAGGAGGAGACGCGCGCCATGAACGTTGACCAGCTTCGTAGCGCAGAGACCGGCACTGGACTCTTCGAGGAGCACATGAAGTTTGTGCGCTCCCTCGCCATCGACCTGCGCGCCGACGAGACGACGCTCATCCTCCTCCTCGTCATCTCGCTCTTCTCTCCCGACCGGGCGGGGGAGGGTGGCCGGCGCGACCTTGTGTCCGCGCAGCAGGAGTTCTACTCCGCCCTGCTGCAGAGCTACGTGGGGTCTCGCTACCCCGCAGCGGTGGCGCGCGCGCTGTTCCCCCGCCTGCTCATGAAGCTCACCGACATCAGGAACCTGAACGAGGAACACTCGCACGTCCTGCTCAAGGTCAACCCTGAGGGCATCCAGCCTCTCATGAAGGAGGTGCTCGACCTCAGCCACTGATTATACGACGACCTGCAGTCTCGGCCACTGATTGGACGTTCTGGATCCGTAATCTCAACCGCTCATTGGACAATGATCTACAATCTCGGCCACTGATTTGATGACAGATCTACCATTTCGACAGCTGATTGGTTGAGTAGTGTGGCATACACACTTTTACGCAGTCCTCAGCCGTTGGTCGTTCTCTATCACGGGCCCAGCCAATGATTGTCTGGTGAAATTGATCTGGGAAAACAGCAACCAATCACAAAGAAGGTCGATATACGCGAGTGTTTTGACTTGTTTTGGTGTTGGGAACGCCATGACGGACCAATGGGGAGAAGTTTGAGTTTTGATTATTTGGTAGTTGTGTGGCGAATGATTTGCAGTTGCTGCTAGAACATTTAGAAGAATGTGGGTCAGGCCGGAATTGACCCCCGACCCCTGGATGGACAGGTGTGACTCGCTAGACGATCTGCCGACACTGCCGCGCGTTGCTGACCGGCGAGGTCTGGCATACTTTCGACGACAAATGTGCAATCAGTAATAACTAGCTAATATATGCGATGACGAATACTCGACGTTGTGGTGAACTGATGTTTATTTAGTGTACCCTCCCCCCGTATGGCGGGTCGGGGGCGTCCACCCCCCCTGTGGGCGGGCTGGACCTGTAGATGTGACCGGGTCTAGATATAGCGGACAGCCCCCAGCCCTCGTGCCATCATGCCGCTGTTTACATTGTCCGGTGCTGTTCTCAGTAGTTGATCTGTGTCGATAGCGGTCTGTCGCTGCGCAGCGCGACAACGCTACGTCTTGTGTTTAGTTTGTGCTAAGGTGGGTTGCTAGGCTTGCTAAGCTGATTCTTTCATTTCTCTAGCGGTTACTTTTGGCGCTTGTTATCTGGGCTAGCTAGCTGCAGCCTGGGCTGGGTGCAGTGAAGGCTCTGGGCATGTGTGGTGCTGCAGAGCCCACACGTGCTGTTGTAAATGGCTGTGTTGGAGTCAATGTATAACCTTGCACTCGATGTAGTTATATCTTGAGTTGTAGCGAGGAGCAGGAGAACTGTGTCTTTTAGTGTATTCGGTTATCAGTTGCAAGAATATATATGCGTGAATGCGACTCTGCGTGCTATTGAGCCACTGATGTATTTAAACCTCCACGACTAAGCTGTTATATAAAGCTCTACTTTATATGATATACTATCGACTGTTTTAGCTAGGATTTTATTTCGACTATGGTTGCGTACGTTCAGTGGGTGTTGTGGTGGTCTCTGTTAATGTCTGTTAAAATTTAGTTGATAATTTGTGTTTACATCATTTCTGGAAGTCCTATGGTCATAAAGTATGTAGCAATTAAATTAACACCCTAAGCCTGTGTTTAAGCATAATACAGTGCAGTGCTGTTTAACGTAGCTGATCAGGTCTAGTTGGACTGAAGTCCGCTGTGGTTTTGGGTAGTTAGGCCCAGTCGATAGTTTTTCGCTTTGTGTTGCCCTCTTGTTGTTAGGCGTGTTTCTGTTGCACAAACGCCGTTGTTACGACCCTCTAAGTGCCATAGCCTCGTTACTGTGCGTCGGTAGCGGCGCTAAATTAGACAGCAGCGCTTTTGACGCCGCGACGGCATCAATTTTGTCCCCAGTGTGTTCATTGATTGTTATGATGGCGGACATCTTGGTTGACTGATTGTGGACTGATTGCGAGTACGGTGCATGGTTATTAAATTACATAATTTTTTATTCTTTTTGATGCCGAATATCTAAAAAAGATTCTGTTGCAATTTATAAAAAATTAGCACCACTCAGTGAATTGACTGAAATGTGGCATTGGCAAGGTATGCTGACTGGCTGCGTAGGATTGACTCTGATATCTGAATTTACTGCCACTTTTTGTACTTCGTTTGTGCTGTTAATAGGTCTCAAAGAAGCTTAAGCATTTTGTGCTACCATCGATTGTTGATTGTTGGGTTAGCTTCTGTATGCCAGTGTGTGCAGATAGAGTGGGATGGATCGGTGAACCAATTGGAATACAGCGCGTGTTATGCGATCGGAAATGTTTATATAGTTTAACAAATTGCCCGGTTTACGTTTGCTAGTTTTTGTTATCGAATCAGCAAGTCGATGCGGATGATGTAAGGTTCTATTTTTAGCTTTTTTTCTAAGTTAGAATCTACGTACCTGCAGGGTTGTTGAAATTGTGGCGTTTCACCGGAGGAGGTTTGATAACTGAGAAGGGTAAACTATTGATACTTGACCGAATGTAATGATTAGATGTCGTCGATTTGATGTAAAGCGCTTGTCAAACGCTCGTTCAATGAATAGCGGTAATTTTCTATCACACTAAATTTTGGGCCCCGTTACTTGCTTAGCTTGCGTGTGGTGATTGATGCGTTGATTGAGTGCTGGGTAAGTCTGTTGAAGAGTTGAATGTTTGTTGTAAGTTGATTCTGATTCTTGTTTGTCCTTTGTTTTGTTTGCTGTCAGTAGTCATAGTGGGTTTATAAATTGAGAGCAACGGCGAAAATTTGGTTTTTATTTGAACGATTTCTCTCCTCATTGTTGAGATTTATTTCGTCAAATTAACTGAATTCGTGCATTTTTTTCTGGCAGTCTAAGCCAAGGCTAAGCCCAGCAAAGCAATGCACCAAGTTAAAGAAATATACGCATCCTTTTTTGGCTCGTTATAACTAAATTTGGCTCTTTGCAGGCCGAGTCATTTATTTCATCGATGAAGTTGTACCGTATTTATTGATACAGTTGAGTGTGGCAGTAAGTGTCTCTCTCTTGTTTCATTATACAACCTTGTGCGTACATGCTTGATGGGCTGCACTGATGATCAATGCCTGGAGTACTAGGACATTGTATAGATGAAAGAGAATCATTATAGCTAATGCGCTTCTGGGTAAATGTATTTATTTACTTGTAAAAACGCGTTTGTCGTACTTTTCAGTAATTTGCGGGAGTATCATTTTGAGAGTAAGGTGTAGTATACAGCGCGTAATTGTGTCATGGCGTAACGCGTATTGTTTTGTTTTTTGAATATGCATTGTTTGCGAATCCGGTTTTTGCATTGTTGGAGGCAAATTATAAATTTGTTTTACTTTCTAAGGTACCATACCTAGGTAATCAGGATTGTTTGCATTAATTAAACACAACTTGCGCCCCACTCTCACGTTATAGCGCTCAAATTTTGAGTGTGTCTGGTCGTATGGAGAGATACTGAGTTTAAGCCTGATTGTATGCCAATTGAATAGAAGGTGTGAATTGGTAAATTCTGTTAAGTTTCTATTATAACTGTATTACTATGATGATAGTGAGGTTACATTTCTATGAATCACCATGTAGCTATGTCTAACAAGTTGTCATTCGCCATAATGTAAACTTAATGTTGAATGTAGCGCAACTACGTGTGGGATGTACGGACTATTTGGTTTTGTGTGTCGATAGCTAGTGACTAGTTAGAATATGAAATTATTGATGTAAGTCATGCCGCTGTACCCTGCATCGTTGTATATACATGCCGAAGGGCTGCTCTTTGATTGCTTGTCTATGGCACAGTTTGGTTTAAAATATTGAAAGTAATCTAGCGGAGGAAATGCATTAATTTATCAGAAGTCAAGGCAATGACATGCCTTGTCTGGGCTTTGTTGTTTGCCAGGCAAAATTAATTAACCTGATTATATGATGCGATACGATTGATGTGATTAATTACCTGATAGTACGATGCTTCTATATTATAGGAGAAGTTGATTCTTTAAGTTACTTCAAAGTAAACGCCGGTTAGAATATAATCTCATTTAAAAAGCAAGCTTAATAGATGTCTGTATGCAGCTATGTGTGTGAAGCACACTGTGGTTGATATATTTAAAGTGTCACCAGATTCAGAAAGCGTTGACTGATTCTTTTCATGTCAAATAAACAAACATTTTGGTTTTCAAATTTGTAACGTTCTTCGCTGAAATGTGGACAGTACTAGATTTATAGAGTCAAAGTTGATAAACAGAAATGATGTACAGTTGCTGTATGTACTTTAAAGTTATAAGAAGACCCATACAATGTGACCATTGCTTTTTTTAGCTTTAACTTCGTTTAACTTTTTTTGTAATTTTTCTGTTCACATTGCAACTGAATTGTTGCATTGATCAACTTTCTCAATTTGTGTATTCTACTTAGTGCAGACTATCAACAACGTCTATATCCACGCTGCAGTAATTCTTTAAGCTGTGCACAATTGTCATGTGTTGATTTCGGAACTTTAATTTCAGACATTTAATTGTGACAGCGTGCTATCTTTGTTTACTGGGTCACGCTGACCTATATACTATGTGCTGGTGCATTCTGTGACTGACCAATCAATGTCTCGTTTTTGCCTGATTGGTGAAGACTGAAACGATGATTCTACGATTGATTGCATGTGATTGTTTTGACGACTAACTGAAGTAAATCTTGTGCTTGGTTGATTGTAGAATGTGTTCTGTAGATGGGTTAGAAGTGGAGTTGGTGTAGCGAGCCGCATCCACGCTGTGTTGTATCTCTAATAATAGCAACCAATGTCTGCTACGCATGGACTGCAGCCAATCCTGTCTTATATAGAGCAAGCCACTACATAAGAGCAGCTAGATGCATTGCTTAACTGACTCTGATATTAATAATTATTATAGATCATTTAATGCCCGTTTTGCCATCGGAAGGCAGGTTCAGACGCACCTCCCCCCCCATCAAGGCATCAGTTTATTTGAGATGGAGATGAACTGTGACCTAATCAAACCATAATCAACGTGATACAAACAGCAACTTAAAACCGCCATACTGACAAAGTCTTGGATGAACTCTGATCCTTGGTGAACTACCAGTAAACTGGCGTAGAAGAGCGAGGAGCCCGCTGGAAGTTAGGGTTGATTAATGGCTAGACAATGTGACTGGATAGTGTCGAGTGAGGTCGGTTGAATGCTGCAATTAATGATACTAATAGTAGTGAGTGAGCACTGTAGGAGAGCTGACAGGTGTAGCTGTGGTCTGCAGCGTGGAGTTGTATTCTGAGGCGGCCAGTGACGATTTCATGAATGTACAGCGTGGCTACCGGACACGCAATACATTGGAAAATCTCTCAAAGTGCTGTTTTTTTAGTGAGTTTTTGGCGGCTTATGCATCTGGTCAGCACAGTGATTATAGTATGCAATTGTGCGTAGTATACCGTGCATCATGCCCTGTGCACTCTATGCCGTGCACCCTGCACTGGGTATCATACAACGTGCATGGTGCACTGATGCACGGTGCGCGGTGCATGTTTTTCTTGCAGTACACCAGCGAATGACGGCGTTATTTATTCGTCTGTTTTGCGCTACTCACACAATACACTCACAACTATGCAATAAGCGCCCTGCGAGCTGTCGCTGGTTGTATTTTGTACTTCTGAATTACGCTCAGTGCCGCAGAAATAAAACCTTCCCTCCATTATTTTCTTTTTCCCCCTTGTGACGTTTAAACAATGTTTCTTGTTTATTTTTTATTTCAATGATTTCATGAATGCTTTTGAATGAGATTGAGCTGTGCGTGCTCCTTATGGTGAAGTGAACGCATGTGGAGATAGGACCATGACTGACCAATCAGCACGCATGAATAATGATCAGATCTTGAACTATCTACATTGGTTGATGCGATCTGATTGGATTGTCTATGGCCTTGATCTAGACACGTGTTCCTGCAGTTCACTGTGAGGTACCTACAGCCTTTAGCCATTGCTCTCTGGTTTGAAAATTTTTGAAACTCTTCAAAATGTGTCAGATATCTAGAACTATGAATGCAAATGTTATGTTTGTAAAGAGAATTTTTTGGAGAGTTTGAGAAAAACAAAAAATATGACGCTAGTAGGCGTTCGATAAACATACTTTTATTCATAAACTTACTTTTACTTTCTCTGTTTATTTCTCCAGATCTGAGTTTCTTGTCTGTGAATGTCCGATGTGAAAATGCTATAAATATCTCATCCGCGATTTTCTGCACTAATTCAATGCGAAGATTTTTTCTATTGTGTTTTGTGATGGGCGCACGTATCGCAGTTTCCCTCTCAGATTTCAGTCGTCACGCTGCCTTGATCGCCGCAAATACTTGGCGCACTCAGGGCTGTGAGCAGTGATACCATTGGGCCAGAATGGAATATCCCTAGATTCTGGGCATCTCGCAAAATATATCCCTAGATTGCATTTTTTTACAAAAATATCTCCAGCTTCCATTCTAAACGCGCTATTTTATTTTTTCAAATATCTCCAGATATATGGGGATCGTGCTGAAAATCAGATCCGTCAATCGGCGAAATATCCCTAAATCTAGTGATATATCCCTAGCTGTGGCATCACTGGCTGTGAGTATCTCTCGTACTTTTGATCGTTGATGTCGCGAGATGCAACTTTTGTTTTATAACAGTTTCTCTGTATTGTCTCGCACGCAATAGCGCCGCCGTTGTTGATATGCGTAATATATGCACGCGGGTGATGTCGTTGAACAGTTTATGCGTCGTTATGCGTGTGCGATGTAGATGCGCGTTGAATGTGGTGAATATTGTTGCACTGAATATGTCGTCAGTGTGTGTTACAACTACTCAGCACGGATTACAACAATGTGTTGCGGAGTGCATTGCTGTACTTGTTGTTAGGATGTTTTGAGTATCGGAACAAAGGTTACAGTGCGACGGTGATGTCAAAACTCTTTAATAGAAAGCCGCATGGACGGTTGTACAAGTAATAAGTGCGCTGCACCGTGCTGTATGAGCGCTTATAACGAGCATCAAGTCTTGTGATCAGGGGATAGGGATGGATGGCGGGTGGATAACGGATAGATAGCGGATGGATAAAAATGATAATAATAATAATAATTGGTTTAGAGTCCGTTTCGGCGTCTAGTGACGTCATCAGGGACCTAATATACCTATCGGGGATAGCGGATGGATAGTGGGTGGATAGCAGATAAGAGATAGATACGTCACTTTTTTAAGCACAAGCGAATCAACCTGCACCCAGTTTAATTTTGTGATTTTGTGCTCAAATCTATCCTAACTTTAAGATTTAAAAACGTTATAATTAGACACAAGTCTCAACTTTGTGCTCGTTGAGGGAAGTAGCTCTATAGCATTGTGCGCAGCATAAAGTGTACACCACATTTTTGACGTGACTGTAAATAACGTGTATGAGATAATATTGAACAGTGCAATCTATGCCTCTCTATCCAGAGCAATGTGTGAGGGAGTAGGAGCAGTGTACAAGTACGCCACGGTATAGTGGAGCGTTGTGCCAGTCGCCTCTGTTAGGCCGTGGCTCTCTGAGTGTGTGTACACCGTGATCTGCTACCTTCTGTTTCTTGAGCGTTAGCTGTTGTAGTCCTTACTCTCTAGTATACTTGGTCCATATATTTATATAAGATCCGAATAACTGAAATATATGAATATTCATTGACAATGCTGTCCGCATGTGATTGGCTGGGCTTGCAACCCGCAGCACCCTAAATGCACAACATATTGTGCAGGTAATATCATTATTGAATTTATTGTACATTGGCAGAAAATAATAACCAGCTCATAATACTCTAATTTTTGTGAAGAATTTTGTGGTATTGTAAGCATGGCCTATGCAATGAGAGGATTACGTGTAATGCTATATATGCATGGCCTATGCAATGAGAGGATTACGTGTAATGCTATATATGCATGGCCTATGCAATGAGAGGATTACGTGTAAT
>JAQIWG010001545.1:0-24026 GCA_034695025.1 Chamaedrilus cognettii
TGAACTCACGAGCGGGGGGAGGGGGCGGGAGGCGGTTGCTGAGAATTTTTTTTCGAGCTGTTCTTAACAGTCATTATCAGTTTCTTTTCTATATAATTAATATATCAGACTGGCAGGGGGGACAACGGCTTTCATTTCATCAGAGCAGGGGGGGGGGGGGGCAGAGGCTTAATTTTCACGAAGATCGGGGGGGGGGGAAGCCCATAAGCCAATAGTAACTTTTTTTGGGAGCAGGGGGGGGCAGAGACTCCAGCAGGGGGGCCATACTCCCCTGCCCCCCGCCCCGCGCTACGTCCTTGAGTAGGCATACACGGTGTACACTGTATAGTGAGGCTATATTGTAGTAGAAACAGCGTTATCGAGAGGCTATTTTTTGAGACAGCTGCATTCCGACTTCGCTGTTGCATGCAATCGTCTAAAGCCTAGTAAAGCGGATGTTTTAAAGTCCATTCGTCGTATGCGGCTTTAGGTCTTTTTAATTCAATCAACTGTTTGTTAATATAATTGGATGATTGACAATTAGGATGCTTCGTTGTTAACTGAGAATGTTTTGTCTGAATTAGGATACTGGGCCTCTTTGACGCTTGTTACATCAAGGGTGAGTTCACTAGTAAGTGCTCTTTTAACTTTTTTTTAAACTTTTAATCTGTAGGCATAAATAATGAGTTGTAGTTATTGCAGTTCTTCTTCACCTGCGAGTTTAAGGACCGTACGTGTGTAATAACGAAGACTATTCCGGACCGACAGTCCGGTTCTGTGCCTCGGCCTCGTCTTGACCAAGCACATAACCGCTCCCCCCTCTTAAGTCGCCTCTTATGACTCGCGCGGGGAGCTCTGGGCTGCAGGTCAATTCTTTGTTCCCCGACCTGCAGGGGTGTAGTTATTGAAGTCATCTTGTTAGACGTTCTTGATGCGTAATAACGTTGATAACGTTATTATCAACGTTACGGCGCGCCTTCCGCTACACCTGTCATTTAGCAATGCAAAGTTCATCAAAGTGCGGAGAACTGTGCATGAAGTCCAAGTGAAAGAATTCGAGTTCAACATCCTTGACGTCAGCTTATTGAATAAGCTGCTTTTATAAGCGTCTTTACCCAAGCGCTGTCGTTGTTAGCCCTGCAGCAGACCGACGTGAATATCATCGCGAGCTTCCTGCAAGATGTGCAACATTTCATAACATAACTTGCAAGATGATATTGCGAAGGCTGCACTCGCTGATAAGCTGTCAAAGAGGTTCGGCATAAACATGCTCGCATCGCTACTGGATCCAGATAGGCCCTACGGTGCAAGATATCTGAGATCTGATCACTGAATGTAAGAAAAGTGGAAATTTTCCAATCTTTCTAAGTGATAAGTGGATTGGGAGATGTGCAGAAGATTTCGCCATAAAAATGTGCCTGCAATCGATTTTTTAAATAATTGCAATTATTGCACAACAGTTATACTCTATGCATATTATAGATTGTACTAAATGAAATTCAAAAATTTGAAGGCCAAATGCATGGATTAAAAAGGGCCAAATTAATCATTTTGTTTGTCTAAATTGTACTTGGACTACTCTGTGATGACTTTTAAAATTGGTTTATTCTAACTTCAATGTAACGTATTGTAATAATGTATTCAGTGTATTCAATGTAACTTCAATTGTAACTTATTGTAACAGTGTATTCAATGTATTCAATGTAACTTCAGTTGTAACTTATTGTAACAGTGTATTCAATGTATTCAATGTAACTTCAATTGTAACTTATGCTCAACCCGTAACTTAAGGCCTAAGCATATTTCCCTAGTTCCTCTGTCGACGGCGAGTGACAACGATAGTGTTAGGTAATATTAAGTAGTGTAATATTAGCATGCAACTGAGCAGAATAAATGCCCGTTCAGTGACAGTCAGTTGTACTGATAGCGTTGCGCTGATTGTCTGCTGATTCGTTTCGCTGCTGAGATCTAAACTTTCTTGCCTATAATAAACCCTACTGCATTTTCTGGCCCAATGCCAAATTCACTGGATTCTGCAAAATGCCTACGAAGCACCCCGTCTTGCAGAGGGTCACATCAAACCATGCTATCTGAGTAGATTTATTCAGTGAGTGGGGGATGGGATGGATGCCAGATTGGTACACTTGAAGCTAGGCTGCAAGGTGGCGGCGGTACAATTCATAATTCGGGGCTTGGAGAAAGAAATTTCAACTTGAAATTTACTGCTTCAAGCGTTTAATGTTTCTGTAGTTTAATATTAAGAGAAAGCTGAAACATTCTAATTGCCTCTACGATTTGTTCAGGACAATTATAACCCAATTCTGCTACTGTGAAGGGTCCTGACCCTTGCACTTCAACCCCCACCCCTCCGACTCAGTAGGTTATGAACTAGCTGCATCTGGCACTGATCAGGGCTGTACGGCGGAGAGCCGACTGAAGAGTGTAGAGGCGCCTGGCGGAGAGATTAGCACGTTGGAGTCACTGTTGTAGGCTGCCTGCTGAGTATACTACTCAGCGGGCACAGTGGAACTGCCTAAGGGGCAGGAGAGGGGGCGGCTTTGCTCCCCCCTGCCCCTATGAGTTTGACTGCAATGGGGCATGACTCTACCTAAGCCCCTCTCAAATTTGGCGTTGGCGATTTTGGAGAGGGCGTATGAAGCGGTCTTTCATTGACTTGGGGTGGGGGGGGATTTGATAAACTTATGTCCGTCACTGCCTCTGCCCGCTCGCGAGTTGTGCACGAAAATCAGAAGTGTTTTTTTAGGGGGGCGGGGAATGTGTCGTTTTCAAAGGGTGTGCCCCCTCCTCCCTCCCCTTCCAATTTCTAAAACCTTGTCAGCGGGTTTTAGACTCTTTTAATAGTCAGAGAGATGCAAAAGAGATAGTGATAGGAAAAAGTTCCAGAGAGAAGTTAGCAGGTAGGACTATAGTTGGAGTAGTAGCCTGCAGAGCTATAAAACGGCATTTAGCAGTTCATTGTTAACTGCTAAACTAAGCTACACGTCGGCCCTATGTGTTTCATTGTGATAAGAAGTTTCTAGTCTAGTGGTTCTGCTTGGATAACGAGTCTGTTTCGTCTACAGACATACAATAGTCAAATTGCATGCTATCCCATAGCACCTCTCTGTGTTATCCGGCGTTTAAAAAAATGCAGCGCATGTCATCACATAACGCACTAATGCCCGTACCCACCATTGCGAGTTAACCTCAAGTTGGCTCAATCGGCGGATTGCGTGACGTCACGCTGGGCATAGGAGCTTGACAACGGTCACTCTCAACTCCCCGATTGACCAACTCGAGGTTAACTCGCAATGGTGGGTACGGATATAAGTGTGTGTTTATGTAGAATAAGGCATTACAATATTGATATTATTGTATGCTTTCAAACACCAAGCGAGTTGAAAATTTAAATGCATCAAACAAAATGTTATCAGGATGCTACAATGTGCAATCAGCTAATCATTTACCTAGGCCTATGTGACGAGTTGAATTCCTGTGGCATTAATTTTAGCTATGTCAGCCACTGGAACGTGATAGGAGTATAAGGGCCCTACAAGCTGTCAATGTCTGGCCTTCGCCGAAGCCGATGCTACTAATTTACTGGCGAATGTCTGATGTTTATGCAAGCCTATGGCAAGTTGATACCCAGCTGTAGGTGGTGGAGCCGATGATACTCTGCTGCGCTAGTGCAATGAAATCTCTGAAACCCAGTTAGCCTGGCAGCAAGAGCCCGGATAGTCTGAATCATTAGTATCGCAAAGTGCTTCGAAGCTAAACACTGGGTGGTTGGGTATCGTGTTACCTCAACAACAAGCGGATACGCCCTGTTTTTACCCTTATAGCAAGCGGGTCTTGCGTTATTAGTCTACAAATCAATTGGAAAAAAGCTTGAACTGGTGAAAAAGGTTTGAACTTGTGACAAGTGACAAGAAATAGCGTGATCGTGGTTCATTGGCTGAGTTTAAAATTTAAATTGCCGTTGAAGTTATCGGTAAGCTGCGTGTACAATGTAGTATTTTGGGACTCCTCAAGGAAGTTAGAGGTGGCGCAGAGAACTTAGTATAGTCACTATTACAGTGTCATATTTTTGTATAAATGTTTGAACATCGGTCATACAACGCTAAGTCTTGTAAATTTGTGATGAAATTGCGGGTTAATTTGTTAGAAGTCATCTGCATCATATTTCTCAAAATAAATTAGTCTCGCATGAGTGAATTTGTTTTGGTTTCAGATTCTTGATTGGCTCAAAAGATCGCAATAACGACATGATAAGAGACGCTTGGATTTGGCCTTCGCGTTGCCATCAGTAATATTAGACACATGAGGATTGTGGATGTACAGTGTTTTATAAGCCAGTGAAACACCCATAAGCTGGATTTATAATGGATATAAGATATACCAGAATTAGTAAGCTGTAGTAAATTCTATTTATGGCCTACAAGCTTGCGGAGTTGGTGAGTTTTGTCACGTTCTTGTAGGCCTGTTCTTAAAATTCTGAAGTGAAAAAAATTAGTCCCAACGGGGATTCTTGTTGAAAGTTTCACCTGAGCAGATCAACTGAGCAATCAAAATACAAGAAGGTACATTATGCGTACGTGAACCAATGATTGAAATGTCATGATTTGATCTACAAAAAAACTGAACCGCTGTTGCTGTCACGGCTTGCAACACTTTGAGGTGTTGCGCAGTTTTTTTTTTCCGGTAACGTTCATGGGTGTGATTGATAAAGAATACCAGAGGAGAACTGGCGATGACCAATCAGAATTAGAATCTCTCTGGCCTGGTTCGCCGCTGTCCAATCAGGCTCAACTTCCTGATGCAACGCTTACATCAGTGGCCAATGACGGGACACAAAACGAGGTCCATTGTGTGGCTATCAATGGTAGTGGACTAGAAGAAAATAGTGATCTTTTCATCACCGTCAATGGATTAATCGATATTTCATCGACCAATCCGAAGCTGTTGTACGATTTCCAGATTGTAATCGCCAATCACGACAAATCTATGAGCGATTATCATTCGTCAACCAGTAATAGTGTACTAATCTCTAACACAACTTCTTTAGCAAGGAGTAAACTTTCAAGCAAAGAACTCAATTATTTCGTTAATGTTAATGACCTTGGAAGACAACTTGGCGCAATGTTGAAAGTTGATGATGATGATCAAATTTCCCTTGATGCAATTCGACGCTCCTTAGATTCCGCTCTCGCATCTGCAGCCGAATGCGTAAAGCAGCAATCGACTCTAGATGACGTCACGCTGTCGATTCCAAAGGAATGCTTTGGCGGTGGTGGAGAACATGGAAGAAGCCAAGAAATGGAAGTCTGTTTGAGTCGTATTGGGCGGGAAGGCAGTTCTATCTCTCCAGGTATAAATTTATTTTTACCTGGAAATTTATATATATATATATATAGATATAAAAAAAAAATTTGGGGGTTTATGTGCATGTATGTGTGTTAAAAGGCCCGTTACTGCAGCCTATAGAATGAATGACGTATGGGGATGAAGGGGGAGGAGCTTGGCCCGCGGCCAAACCAATTACTAACCGTCAACAATTGATTGACAGGGTCATGACCCTTTCACATCCAATCACAATAATTAACGACTATTACCCATAATACAAATCAGCGTCCGTTTTTAGCAAAAATGCGTCTTTCTGTGTGCAGCTAAGCATGCGCATTCTAGGCTTGTAGTTCTGTGGTGTGTTCCCTCTGCTCTTTTGAGTGAATTAAAGGATACTCATAAAGGCTTTAAAATTAATTGTATGCTATGTGTTGATTTTAGAAAATGATGAAGCCAGATTTTAGTATTCCCTAGCTGTCTGCCGCTGACTATGACTGATGTATTGCTTGCTGCTTTAGAGTGCATTTATATTATACATCCTGCTGCGTTACTGATTTTTGCACAGCAATTTCAGACACTTGATGTTTAGAATTTGATAGATTTGAACTCCTACTTAAATATTTTGATTTGGGTAGTTTTCGAGCCATTACAGCTAATGCATGAAAACTTGTATTTTTGTAGTTCTTTTTTTCACTTGTTTTGTTGCTTAGTTGTCGAGAGCAGTCAGCCTGATACTCGTTGTGTACGGAAAGCATCTGATTCGTCCAGATTCAGCCGATCAGAGGTGTCCGTTAATTCTGATCAATCAGCATTGAGGTTGGGGGAGGATGTCGTCGTGCACTTGGCAGATGTCAACGAAGCTGTACTTAACTCTGGTGTCGCCATCTTCCTGGGTAATTATTTCAGTATCATTTTGAATCCTTACTATAAAGATTAAATCTTCATAAGTATTTTGAAGAATTCTGTAGCAAATAATAGAAATGCAAAAATGGTCAAAAATTGATCATACGTTGAGGCTGTGTGTATTGTACTTGTTTTGGTCTCAGGACAACTCTGGGATCATTAACTTAGATGAAAATTGTGAGAAAGATTTGGTGCATATCAGTTTTTCTTTTCTGTGATTCAATTGAGATCAATATTATTTCTTTTGTTTTTAAGAGTGTCATGCATAGGAGCTATAGTATCACACAGACTAGTCATAGATTTTTTCACAGCATACGTGTTTTTATTCCATAAAAACGAACTAAACAACGTAACAGTCTCCTATTTATTTATTCATGAGATAAACAACAAATTCAAACATCGTCACAGTGCTAATAAATTGGGCTTCATCTGTGTTATACATTTTACATTAATTCCTATAAATCTACTTTGATACTGCTCATTATTAGCAGATGCGATGACGTCACACGATTTTGTATTAGGGTCATGTGACGTCACGAGACACGCCTCGTCCGTGGTGGTCGTGTTCTGTCGGCACGCCGCGTGGGCGTGGGACGAGTTGTGCGTGGCGGAGCTGACCGGTCTGCTACTCTACTACGCCGCCATTCCACCGCGGTTAGCGGCGAATATAGCCACATCTTGGTAGCCTTATAGTGACAATGTTTAGGCTCTCTTATAAAAGATATCATGAAGAAAATTGATCATGTCCGTCTTAATGATAACATGTGTTTCAGTGAAGCTGTGCTCACTGGCGGTGAAGGAGAAAATTCTTTGAGGAATTGATATTTTCATATTCTAGGATGTTCGTCGGGACTATGACCACGTCCATATTGTGATCTGTCTGTAGTGCATTAATCATTTACGTACATTTTATTAATACAAGGCGTAACTGCTTTAGTGAATAGATGAACGCTCTGATATACATTTTGTGTTTCAGAGCTTTAAAATTAAGCAAGATGGTTTCTACATGATCAGAGCCATTCGCTTATTAGCCATTGTCTTACACATACCGCTGCGGCTTGCAGGGCTGGTCTGACGCTGATAGTAGACGCAAGAGGCTCCACAGACGCTGTGCTAAACAAGCTGCTTCAAGCTCTGGCAGCCGTCGAGGTAGGTTACAGTTGTGTTTGGGTTTAGGATTGTGGGTAGGTTTGGGTTTTGGGTTGAGAGTGTCTTTGGGTTTAGGGTGGTTGTGGATCAGTTTAGATGAGATTTCTTATGGCGTAAGTATTGGGGTTGTACACTAACAATAGTAGCGGTAATGAAGCTATTGTTGATTTGTGGATGCGCTGTTACCGTCTGGTTGCCTAGTTCTGGAAAAGGTACAGCTGACAGAGATAGACTGATTCTACCCTGTGGTTATTTATTTGGTTCTACTCATTGGACCAAATAAATAACTCTGATTGGATGTCTCTGGCTCGATATAGGAGTCAAAAAATCAACCCTTGATCAAGTTTCAGATGTAGGCGGCCTATGTTATAGGGCAATCCAATTATTTTGCTACTGGAGTGAACGTAGTGATAAAAACAGTTATTTATATGTAGACAAAATTGAGGTAGACAAAATTTCCCATGACAAAATGTTTGCATCAGGTGCCCATCTTTCATGAGGAGCTCAACAAAAGCATGGCATAAAGTCTTTAGTTAAGAGAGGTCAATGCGAGGGCGTTTTGTAGCCTTCTTCTGTTGATATTTGAAGTGATTCATCTGAGGTATCAGTTTTCTCCCTTAAATGAGCTGCGCATTTTACTAGCCAGCTATGTTACTAGCAGATGTAGAAATGTATTGGCAAGTTTACTGCAGTGAAGATTTGAGGCCGAGTGACCGACTACACTTTGAACCATGATTCACTTTGCCTTGAATCATGGGCTTCTTCTTCTACTCACCGTTTATGTGTTGTAGACTATGGTCTGTAGCACCCGGCAGTGTTAGTACTAGAGCACTTGTTTCTTGAATTAGCCTCAGAGCTGCTGATAAGAGATTCTGAAGCTGGATTGATGTGGGATTTATTGAAAGAAGATCGAAAATTGATGGGAAACATGATTTTGTGTGTACTATATTGATGTTCATTTGCATCACCGACTAGCTGGTATCAGACAATGTTAGGAGTATCAATTTCAGGCTTTCCATTTGAATAGAGTTCCACTGCTCAGCGGTTGCTGCATTCAGGCATTGCAATGTGATAGTGTCTGATATTTTGTTGTAAATATTTTGTCAGGGATTTTTCTACATCAATGCGAAATCGGTTTTCACATTATTTGTATGAATAAGTAAAAATGATGCACCTTTCGCTCTTAGTGTGCTTTTATAAATTATGCTATAATTTAAGTGATATTATGAGTTGTAGCCTGTATTTCTTGTGTCTGTGCTCTGTTTCTATCTCTACGCTTATGCGTGCATTGCTAGTTTGTACTGTGTATCTGCCAGGCAAGCAGTCCCAATGCTGTGGGTCTGACTCACATGTTGGCTGATAGAAACGCTCAGTCACTTCTCTGGTGGTCCCCCTTGTATAAGCCCACTATACAGGTCAGTTGTTTCTGGCTACATTATTCATTATGTATAGTAATTAGTTCATTTTTTTCATAGTTTTCGCCATCAATTGACTTATGCTGGCTTTTCACCGTATCTGCGTATTTTTTAAGTTTATTTAATTTAGCGGCCTAGAAGTGGCTGATTTCGGGAAGCGATCTGTGCTTTGACTTGTCGCATGGCTTTTTCAGTAATTGTTCAACTTACAAGATTTATTTATTACTTATTACCCGTGAGATCCTGGTATTTCGTCAAATTTAACACACGATGCACTTCCGATGGCTGAAGTTGCAAAGGAGGCTAGCTCAAGGGTTTTGGGTATCATAGCCATAGTGCAACATAGCATGAAATGCACATCTATTCAGCACTAAATGTCAATTAATGCAGCAATCAGAAAAGTCATTCAAAGAAAGAAATTATCAAACATCAAGTACTAATATAGCGTAGCACTGTAGGATATGGTTTATGTTGCAGATTGATTTGTTGATGAACATCGAGGCCCTGCACCGGGTTGTGGAGCCGAGCTTCCTTCCTCTGGAGCTGGGCGGGGTGTGTGAGCACAGCCAGCGTGCCTGGGTCCTATCACAACAGGTAGGCCTATAGCTTGCCCCTCCTTAGTTATTAGCATGACGTTTCTAAATGTATATTAATGAATTAAATATTAAATCTTCCATTGCAGCTATTTATCTGTATCTTTGATTGTCTTTTATGAATTGAATTGTTCGAAAATGTAATTGGAAAAGCCGTGAAATTAAAGCTTTTAGATGAAAACGGCAGTGATTTTATCATACTATAGGATATTATATTTAAAGGCTGTATGACTATTTTTCGTTATTTTATTCAATAAATCATTCTTTTAATCTTCATTCTCAATGACAGATAAAGGAGTTGATTGGTGACTGCCGTCAAGCGTGTGTTTCCCTAGCCAATGAAGCTCATTCCCTATCCATTGAGGGCTCCAATGATAGGATCCCTGGCTCGCGATTGGACGCTGCGCGCTGCCTAGAACAGTTTGAGTCAAGAATGGCGATTGGTGCAGAAACACAACGAATGCAAATTGTATCGAAGCTGGAATCATTGCGACAGAAAATATACGGAACGTCATCTTTGGAGCTGCGGTAATTATTTCTTTAGTCGTATTTATTTAGTCGTATTTATTTAGTCGTATTTATTTAGTCGTATTTATTTAGTCGTATTTATTTAGTCGTATTTATTCGTGCGATTTATGCGAAACGATGGTGAAAGTGCAGCAAAATGTTTTTTAAACGATATTTTTTTAATATTAAACACAAGAAGTCAAAACCTTGCGTGTAATTAAAGCATTCCCGCTGTTTGAGCATGTGCAATGAAACAATAAAATATTGTAAGGATATTGAAGTAGACCCTATGACGTAATTTGACATTTATGTTTTTGAGAAATATAAATTGTGATTTTGAAAGCGGTGATAGTATTAATTATTGTTATTGTAAATGGAATCGTGAGTAATTATATAGAATGTGTTTCGTTGTTCTATTTTTTTCCGATTTAAAATTGTACTTCTGCTTGTTATAATTATATTCTTTATAAATTCCCTTTGCTGCGCTGCTGGCAGTGTAACCTTGGAGGATGCGACAGCGTTCTATAGCCACTTGGAAGATGTTAACGTTCGGTGGAGGAAGGTTTTGGACGAAAGACGAACGACGCTGCTTCGGTGCCTTCGACTGCGATCTGTGGAAGAGCAAGTGGGAGAAGTTAGAATAAATTTTTTACATTTCTTGCAAAGATATTTTGCTAAAGGTTTCGTGCTTTTTTGCTCTAACTGGACCCCCTGCATGCCGGAGAACAAAGAATTGACTTGCAGTCCAGAGCTCCGCAGGCAAGTAGTAAAAGGTGAGTAAGGAAGGGGAACGGTTCTGTGCGGGCTCCCTTGCACAGAACCTGACTGTATATAGTCTTTTTGCTGCACACGGTCCCTAAACTACAAAAAACAAACAAAATTGGGGGGACTGACATATGTATAGTCAGTACTGTCTGTCTCTTTGCCATTGATAGCACTAACTTTGCATTCTCACAAAGATAAGTCTGCTGCTCGTCGGTTAACAATGGAATAGATGATTATTGCATAGTAGGCCGTGCCCACTGAATGTCAGTCGTATCCAAATGAGATTGAGACCAACGCATAAGATCCGTTATATTTAGGTTCAGACCCTACTGTTGTAAGTCTCTAACTAAGACTCAGTTTTTATTATTTATTATTTATTATTTGTTGTTATTATTTCCTCAATTTTTTCCCTGGGTATTATTGTTGTTGCTGGGATAAAATTTAAGTGCTGCCACGACAGATTTGAATCAAAGTTCTACTCAAGTTTCAACGCTATCTACGGAAAGCTTGGAACTTGGTGATCCTATTGTTGCACTGAATCTGATTTTTAATGTCGCCCTTCCCTGCCTCCTTTAGGCACAGGAAGCCTTGCCATCGCTTTCAAAGTCCGGTGCAAAGTCCATTGATCATCCTCGGAGCAGAGTTTTTAATAAATTTTTTAGCACATTTGATACCAAAATTGTTACTCAGTGTAAATTCTACACTGGCTATTGCCGGTGGAGCACGTTGTTGCACTGCGCAAAATAAATTTTTTGGACTTGCTGAAATTAAGTCCTTGTTACATATTGAGAGCTCTTTATGATTTATCAGGATATGATGAACTGTCACGACTAGCTGCTTCTTACAACGTATCAACGCAGTCGTTAGAGCTCGACTCGTCACGTAGCATTAATGACTATTTCAATAATTGTGTGAACTCCATAACCTGATGTTGTGAATTTCACCAAAATTTAGCTCGCACTTCAACTGTACATTTATTAAAGTTCCTATTTCTTTATTGTGCTCTACCTTGATGGTGAATAAAAGATTTATGTATTATAAATTTTTCCTAATTTTTGTCCCATAATAATCTGCTGCGAGCTTTTCTGCTTCTCTAAGTTAATATGTAACAAAGACATTTGCAGAGGATGTTTATTTGATGGCAATGTTTTCTTCGGTTTTCTTGCAGATCATGGCTGATTTGAGTGTGCAAGGAGACAGAGTTGGACATCAGTTCTCAGACGTGTATGTCGACAGCCTGCAGGGGATCGAATCCATGCGCTCTGACTTTCAGCGCTTTCAGGCCTCAGTGACGGTTTGTATTTTATCATTCATGGGATGTTTGTTGTAATATGAAATAAGCTTATGCTAGTGTACGTCGTCGGCCTGGGGCCTGTGTGGTATGTAAAATTCATAAAAATTGGTGATGAAAATTAGTCATTTTGATGAACGAAGCAATCACGCAATCGTTGATGTTGTATCTGAGCGTGATTTGCGTGAACTACCGAATATTATATTCGTTGCAGTTTTCCAGATGTGGTAGCCGTGTATGAAAAGAATCCTAAACGCTTTGTGTCATCTTGCAATGGAGACCCATGATTTAAATACCCATGATAAAATTCTTGCAATTAAGGTCCAATATAGAATTTGTGCAATGAAAGCCCATGCTTTAAATGTCAAAGTTTTGACATTAATCACCATTGCAATCAAATTGCAGGCTGTTATTGGGAGAGCCAAAGATCTCCTGAAAGAACTCGATGTGATGACGTCATCAGGGGAGTTCAATTCCGTCAAAGGCCTTGCCGAGGTCTCTGCTCGGTTGAGTTCAAAGGTCGAGGACATCAAGGCGGAGATTGAACGTGTTGGAACAAAGATTGACAATACAGCACTCTGCTATCGACTTGTGGATGAGGTCAGATTTGCATGAATTGATTATTTTATTAGCTAATTTGGGTTGTCAATAATTAGTGAATCTGAAGTATTCTCTTAGTTCATGAACTCTAATAATATGCAACGCTTTGTTTCAGATATATTTTATTTGGGTTTTAGATGGTACCTGTATATGTAAATGATATTCAATATCGGAAGAAGGCCTGTAAATTATTTAACTTGTTGAAAAATTGTGTTTTTATTTCTCGTTCATTTTTCCTGCCTTTCTTTTGCTACTAATTAACCTGCTCAATGCTCAAGACTTTTAAGAAATAGATATACCGTTGCAATAGTCATTTTTACTTATTATTTGTAGAAAGATAGTTTAGGAGGTTTACAATGCTGTCTTCAGGCTTCGAAACGAACCTCAAACCCATTATTATTATTTTATATACTTAGTGTAAAGTTCTTGTTTTTGTTCTTGTTCAGGCATATGAGTGGGCGATGGAGGCAACACGCTACGTTCTTTGTCTGACAGTCGACTGCCCCCCTGACTCCCTGACCCCCCCCGATATTGATGCACTGTTGCACCGCCTCGCCGCGTGCCCCCAGCGCCTCCCCCCCATTTCCGACGAACGTTTTGGCACCGCCATAGACTGGTGTCGGATCGTGGGGGACGATCGATTGAGCGCGCGCTGCGTCACCGCGCGGGGGAAATGTGTGGAGGCTCTCAACTTGCTGCGACATCGACAGGTGTGCGCCACTATTTGAATATTTTTTTTGGAGTTTTCATGCGATTAAATGAATATTCTATTTAGTTTTAGTAAATGTATTTGGATTGATAAATTTAAATGTACCTATTTCCATTATTAAGATTGTGACATCTTGATATTGCCCAGAAATAGATGAAGTTTGAAAATGCTATTTTAATAGCCAGGTGGAGCTACTAGTTCAAAGCTATTTTTAAGCATGATCGTTAATGATGATCCTAGTTGCTGGATTGTAGCCCCAAGCAGAATCATAGCGGTAACGTGCTAGAAAACGGCGGTGACGTGTGAAATGAACAATTTTGCTAATCTCTATAGACTGCACACGAGTTGCAGAGCTGTAGAAACCTGCATAGGTGTATTGCTGAAATGATAGTATTGCCATTAATAACCTCTAGTCGGATATTTTGGTTTAAATGCAGTTTACGACTTTGAGACTTTGTGGCTTTGAGACTTTGAGACTTTGTGGTTTTGAGACTTTGAGACTTTGTGACTTTGAGACTTTGTGGCTTTGAGACTTTGAGACTTTGTGGCTTTGAGACTTTGAGATTTTGCGATTTTTAAGCCTTTTTCACACCAATTTTCTTCACTATAATCCAGAAAATTCAATGAGATATTAATAATAAATTGAAAAATAAATATTCTTTGTTTAAATTACTTTTAATTTACAAATATTATTATTATGATTAATTTTTATCTTGCCCGTTTAGGATAAGCTCCTGAATATTCGACGAGTTCTCCTCCAACGCTCTTCCGTTACATCTCCACATTCTCCAGGCTGCGCCACCTTCTCCGCACCCCTCGGTGCCCCCCTTGGCCCCCCCGGTGTCCTCCTAGGGCCTCCGCGCCACCAGCGTCCCCTGCCCGCCCCCCACCGGGCTACCTGGTCCTTCGACAGCGAGGCCGAGGACCGACTGGCCTCGTTGCGTCGGCGCTCATACGCGGGGAAACCATCGACTCCGATGTATGGCTCTGCGGCGGCTGCGTTCAAACGGAAGGACCTTGACATTCAGGAGTACGAGGAGTATTTGTTTAGTGAGGGTCTTATCACAGAGGACATGTCGGACAGGATCGTTGCGTCACTGCCTAAAGGTCAGTGTGGCAAGCAGTGAGGCCATTGCTTTAAGATAAATCACTAGATTTAGGAATATTTGAGTGATTTAGGAATTTTATTTTCAAAGCAATCTGCAGCTAGGCCTATCTGAGAATGTTTTTTATAAAATAGAAGCTGACAATTTTTTGTAAAAAAATGCAATCTAGGGATATCTTTGTCCAAGATCCCCAGAATCTAGGGATATTCCATTTTGGTCCAATGGTATCACTGGTGGAGCGTAGTAGTTGATATTTGGGTGTTCTCTCGGATCACGCATTAGCGCGGAGAGATTTGGATTTGCGCGCTATCATCAGCGTCGAGGAGTTAAGGAGCGTTTTATCTGAGAAAAATATATTGTGTGCTATTGCGAATACGGTACCCTTACTGAAATGAATTTTTGTCTTTTGCTTCTTACGTGATTTTATTCCTATTCACTGTTTTTAACTGTAGCATTGAGACTTTTTTACGGTATTGCTTTGACTACTACATTGGACAACGAAAGTACAATGGCAAAGGATTGCCCAAAACGATTTTGAATTCCTTTTTGGCCTTCTGAGGAACTTAAAATTTATTCCTAAAGAACAACCGTCGCTGCAGGTCTCTCTGATTCGACAATGCGAGGCTCGCGTGAAAGTCTTCGTAGTTCCCGCGAAAGTCTGCGTGGCTCCCAAGATAGCCTTCATCTGTTGCACCCCCTCCAACCCCTCACGGCAGGGGGACCCCTCGGGCTCTCAGCCCTCGCCTCGCGCAGCTGGGAATGCCTGCGGGGCGGCCAGGGAGGCAGGGGGGCCGCGCCCGCCCCCAACACTTCTTCGCCGATGTCAAAGTTCTGGAATCCGCTGCGAAGGATGTCGACCGGGAGAAATTCTTTGAATGGGAGCAGCGTGAGTTTGCAGACTGGGGGGTGCGAGGGGGCGATGGCAACCATGGCAGAGAGATTTGGGGAGGAGGGAGGTGTTGGGGGGGCCAAGGAAGCTGAGGGGGTCGACTCAACGATGTAGGGCTCTTGGTGTTTCGGATTTTATACAAATTATAGTCATAGAAATTCTGTATTCGTATGGGCATTTTTATGGATATCTGTATTATCTAATTATCTGATCATCCCTATAGTGATGTATTTTTCAGTTTGATGCTATCAGGCAATAGTCTTAGGCTTGAAAAGGTTTTTATATTTGCTTGATAGCTTGACATTCCCGTAAACACGAGCGTTGAGCAGAGTCAAACATATGCAGTAAAACGAATTTCGTTACTTGTCCGATTATCATCAATATTTTCAGTGTACGAGCGCCAAATATAAGCAGTTCAAACAGATTTGATGCTCTAATCATATTGCATGAATGTTGATTTACCACACGTGTAGATGGGCAACACAAAATAAATAAATATATGCAACGGCCTGCGTTTTACACTAACAGGATCGTCATAGAGAAAATTTGTGCTATTAGACTATTAAACTAGGTTGGGCCGCTAGGCGTATCCATCAACGTTGGATTCAAATTATGCTCGACCTGCGTGGTGCATGCACTGAGCAGTTGAATTATTTAATAGAAATATAGTTAATTTTTAATACAAATTTGATGCCAGTTTTGCTGCCCGCTGCAGGCTGCTGACGCGGCTCATGTCGGAGATGGTTGACACGGAGCATGATTACGTTCACGCGCTCGCGTTCATTCGTGACGTTTACGTCGCCGCGATGTCCAGCGACGACCTGCCGCAGGCGCTTCGCGGAAAAAGAAGCGTCGTTTTCGGGAATCTCGAACGGCTGATTGAGTTTCATTCGGGGGAGCTCCTGTGGGCCCTGGAGGGGGTGCGGGCCACCCCCCTAGCCGTCGGATCAGTTTTTTTGAAACACGTATGTTGCTTTTTTTACTCCTGTGAGGATTTTAGTGAGAGAAATTTGTAATTGGAAACTGGAATTAGGAATTTGTGAAAATGGGAGTCTTTTATCAATTGGGAATTACAATTTAGATTAGCAATAGTTACATTTATGAGTTTAAATTGTGTTTCGTCGCCCCATGGTAGCATTCGTGATTGGAAAGATAAAAGATGCTATTTTTCTGGTTTGCAGCAGCATGTGTTTGTTTAAAGTTTGTTTGTGTACCTGATCAGTTTGTTAAATAAGATGTAATGGTTGTGTTCGTTTCAGCGCAACAGCTTCTTCCTTTATGCCATGTACAGCAAGAACAAGCCAAAGTCAGACTGTCTGATGGCCGAGTGTGGAAACGCCTACTTCAAGGTATGTCATGGTGTTTGTGCTTGGTTGCTCTATTTGAATGGTTATTATTAGTGATTGTCAATATGATTGTCAACAAATAATATATGTTTTTAGGTTTAAGAAATGACATCTGGTTCAATTTGAAGATTCGTCACATAAGTTGCAGGGTATGGCCGATCAATAGTTATTAAAATGCTTGAATTTCTCTGAGTTTCAAATTAACTTTTGAATATTTGAAGTATTATTGAACACTGTGTACAAGTTTTTTGCTTGATTATTTAAAATTCATAATAATCTGAATTTTAGCGGAAGATAGGAAATAGTATGAATTGGCAACTACCTTTCTAAGTCTAACGTTAAGTGATATGCTTGATCAGAAGAAGCAGATGGAGATAGGAGATCAGATGGACTTGAGCAGCTACCTCCTGAAGCCTGTTCAGCGCGTCGGAAAATACGCGCTGCTACTCAGCAAGATCCTGAAACACTGTCGACCGCACACCGAGCACGAATACGCGCAGTTCCTTGAACTGCAGGTATGACATGCAATTGGAATTTTGCTTGTACGCAGTTTCTTTGTTTTAAAAAACGCTGATGACCGTGTGCTATGAACTGAACTGGTATAATAGATGACATCTGCAAAACTTGTTCTTGAAAATATTTACATGATGTGCGCACCGTTCTTCGAGATAGGTTCTCCGATGACGCTTTGGATGCTGGAACTGAATCTGCACTAATTGTTCCTATTGCTCTTGTTATTGCTACTATTATGGTAGTGTGCGTGTGCTCCAGGTTCTATTTTTATTCTCAGTGTTTTAAAAAAGCTGAATAGATCCCTCATTGCTGAAGAGGGGAGTGTCTGTCGTGTTGAAAAACGTGTTAAAAGAATCGTTATCCTCTGGGCTGCAGGCGCTTT
This sequence comes from Chamaedrilus cognettii, assembly GCA_034695025.1. NCBI lineage: Eukaryota > Metazoa > Annelida > Clitellata > Enchytraeida > Enchytraeidae > Chamaedrilus > Chamaedrilus cognettii. The sequence goes on from JAQIWG010001545.1 coordinate 17,491, forward strand.
TGGCATGCTAATGTTGCAGCCTAAATGTGTGTTAGATCCGTTTGTATCGTGTGCTGATGACTGACTTAGCTGCGGATTCGTTTGTTATCTCGGTGCAGGAAGCCTTGGAGATGGTGCGGTTTCAGCTGCGCCACGGTAATGACCTCCTTGCAATGGACTGCATCAGGGACTGCGACGTACGCGTGATTCACTATTTGTCATATATTGTATTATGCGCGTTAACGTGTTAGTAGCAATGCGTTTGACAGCCATATCAACACGTTTGTTTACCACTACACCGCAGCGAGGCGCTGTGGTGTAGTAGTTAAGGCTTTGGACTTTGAGTCCAGAGGACCAGGGTTCAAGTTCCCGCACCGGCAACTATGAAACCGTGCGTTACAAGCCCTTCAGCAAGGTTGTTAAACACGCAAGTGTCGCTAGCTGCTAACCCCGTGCCAGATAATAGTTTATTTGGTTGGTGTCAGAAAGGGCATCCGGCCGTAAAAACTCAGCTCCAGCAGTCCTCTACAGAGCCGGTGAAAATGTGTAAACTTGTGTGAAAACATGGACATTAACAGATTACGCAATAAAAAGGAGGTTAGTTAGTCGTGAAAACAAATACTTAACTGAAGAGCGTAATAAGAAGTTGGTGATCCTATACATCACGGTTTAGCATGGCAAAATTTTATAGGTGCAAAATGTCACGCTTATGTTCGAGGCACGTGAGATATTAAATTTAACTCCTCATTTAACTGGCAGTTATAGAATGTCTGATAATGTGTGGACCATAGGACCATCGGATGTCTGCGCAAAGGTAGGCTAAACAAGATTGGAATTGAACATTGCATGTAATTGAACATTGCATGTAATTGAACATTGCATGTAATTCATCTTAGCAGTAAGTGTTTATACATACCATATTGAAATAGAATAAATTTGATGACGCACTAAAGCTACACTTTGAGTAGAAATCTAATATATGCAATATAATGACACTGTTTTTGCCGATTGTTTGCGAATTTATTGTCTCTTTGTTTTCTCTAGGTGAACCTGCAGGAGCAGGGTATGCTGCTGAGACAGGAGGACTTCACGGTATGTCACGGACTCAAGAAGTGTCGTCGGCGCGTATTTCTCTTTGAAGAGACGATCCTGCTAACGAAGGCGAAGCACAAGGGCGTCGGCAACGACTGCTACTCATACAAAACAAGCTTCAAGGTTTGCACTAGCTTAGGCAACTTTGAGAACTATACTGTTCTAATGTGTTGGCATATATACATTGCGCTGGCTTACGCGTTTGAACACTGTGGGGTGGTTTCTCCAACACGGATTTAATGGTGGTTCAGGATTCAGCCTATGCAAAAACGTGGATTAGATCCTGAACCATCATTAAATCTGTGTTGGAGAAACCACCCCACAGTGTTCAAACGCGTAAGCCAGTGCAATGTATATATGCCAACACATTAGAACAGTATAGTTCTTGTATTGCGTTATATGCTCTTATTCTTTAATCACATGTTTATTTCTAGTTTCATTGATTTCATTGATGTCCCTTTCTGGCATTTGGATTCTAAATACTTTTGGTAGTTTGTTGCAAACTAATTTTGGTGATATTTTTTTTAATTTTTATTTATTTCCGCGTTATCATCCTTTTCAATTTTTGGTTGCCGCTCAGATGTCAGACCTAGGACTGACTGAGAAAGTGTTCAGCAAGGGAGACGACACAAAGTTTGAGGTCTGGTTCCGCAAGCGCGCGCCGAGCAACGGGGCGACCTACACGCTGCAGTCTGAACGAGCCGATATCAAACAGGTCCAGCGTGGCACAAAAAAAACGCTCCCTTTATGACACCAGTTATTTGTTCTGTTTACACGCTTCAGACTGAACGAGCTGGTATCAAGCAGGTACAGGGTGGCGCTATAAAACGTTTCCTTTATAAAATTTGTCATTGTGTTCTACATAATTCACATGTTGGCTACACGGTGGTGCAAAAAAATGCTCGAACTATCAAACCAGTCAGCTCTAGGGTATAGGAGTTTGTTGTCTGGAATAAATTTAACTTCAGAATGAAAGCAAAGTGCATAACTGGTACACCTCCGAAACAGGCGTGCGAAATGTCTTGTAATATAATGTGCATTTATTGACTATTGAGGATGCTGCTATAAGCCAAGTGTGGTTCTGATAATAAAGTTCTGATCGTACAGTTGCAATAGGAGCTTTTATTGTTTGCTTTTGCCTGTTCAGAAACAGGCTGATTAATCACATTCAAAGATTTCAGCATAGAGAAACAAAACTACTTTTTACACATATGCGCGGAGTTTTTACCTCATCCCTAGTAGGCTGATAGATCAGCCTTCTAACTTTCTTCTTTCTGCAGGTGTGGGTGCGTGATATATCTCGGCTGTTGTGGAAGCAAGCGATACGTAACCGCGCTCTCAGTCTCAGCGAAACCCAGCTTTGCCACAAACACTCGGTTCCGCTGCATAACGCCGGCCACATAGCCGACAATGAATTAGCTGCAGGAAGCCCGCCAGAAAGGAATATCAGTGAGTCAAGTATCTAGTTTGAAGTTAGCTTGTGATCCTTCTTCTTCTTCTGATTGCTTAGTTTTACTTGCATGTTATTTTCTGCAAAAGAATGCAGTAGCAAGGGGAATTGAAGAGGAACAAATGGCTGAAATTTATTTGATTAAGCGATGCAGCCAAAAAATAGAAAAAATTCTTGAGAAACTTCCGCTGTAAAGATATTGTAGCCGCAAAATAGCTTTAGCGTAAGCATAGTACAAATTACAATAATTAATTAATGACTTTAATGCCAATAATTATGATCCTTTCAATATTTTCATGGATACATTGTGAAATTTTAAAAAAGGTTTCCTTGACTGTTGATTAATATTTGTCTTTGGATTCTGCTCTCAGTTCCGCGCGTGAGAAATTCCATTGCTGTGACGACATTTGACCGCTTTCGGTTGACCGGTCGCCGGTGCCTCGAGGGCGGGGGGGTGAGGGGTAACGCCTCTTCTCCCTCCTCGGTTTCCTGCCCATCCACCGCCTCTAGTGAGGGGGTGTTCAGCAGCCCCTCTACCGCGGGGGGGAGCGAGCTCGATACTACCATTGAGTCTCCATTCGAAGAAGGTAGATTATGTTTGCCTTAACGTTCTTCACAGTGACGCAAAGAGAATTTTCTAAATCTATATAACAAATATAAAATAATACAAATACTATTATCAGCTAGTAATGATTTTCTGGCATTTGCCGGATTTTCCGCATTTGCCGGATTTTGATATATTCAAATGTATTTAATTAGGTCTATTTTCTCTCAATGTCAAACTATCCCCCGGGGGATACTTTGGCATGAGGACGGTTGTGATGTTTTAACCCCCAGGATACTCTAGATCACGTCAGATTATCCGGGGGGATATTATATTCTATCCTACCTGATGCCTTTTATATGGGATTTTTTTGCCAAGGCACACCGGTCGCAATAAATGCACAACGATAATTGAGCTTACATTATCTGGAAGCGTGCTTTTAGCTAAGGCTCATGATCGTACATTTTGCAGACACCCTCTTCATCGCGGAGCCCATTGCCGAACAGCAGACGACATCGCGCCAGCGTTCGTGTCACGACTCGCGAAGTCATGACGTCATACACCACACCCGTGACGCGTCGTGTCGTCCCAGCGTCATCAATGGATCTGGAACTTTAGGCATGATGGAGGTTGATGATGATGCAACTCGTCAGCAGCAAGTTGCTGGGTCCGCTGCATGCACTATGGACAGCGGCGGTTACCTTTGCACAGATGTCTAAATGAATGTATGTAATTTTTTATGTGTATGCAAAAAGCCATTTTGAGAATAATTTGTCTCATAACATTTACCTCGAGATTTTCCATAGAGTGTAAAAGTTTAAATCCAAGATTTATAATCATCTGCAAAGCCAATCACACGGAGATGAACAAATCCTCGATCTAGTTTTGAATGCACTGATTGGATTAGATGACGTCATGAACTTGGATTTAATTAAAACGCTTGATGAGAAACGGGGCCGTTATTATGACACGATGTCGTTGGAGGGAACCTACAACAAGAGGCTGAGCTAGATCATGTTTTCCATCCAACTGTTGATAGAACGTATGCACAAATTGCGCAAGTCAAACTGATTGTAATGCTATGGTGCTAATATTTTAAATTTGAAACGTTGTCTGAAATTTTAAAATGGTGTGGTGACAATCTGGTTATCGATCCAATATTTTGTCAAAAAGTTTTATATCGATATGTCACGGTGACTTTGCAAATACGTCCAAGTTAGAGTACGATAATGTAAAACATGAAATTTTTGCTGCACGTTATTTTAGCGGTTTTGCCTCTTAGAAATTTTGCTACACTTAATTTTTTGCGTTTTTTGAGGACTGCCCATTATATAAAGCTTCTGCGGGTTAATTTTTTCACATGTAATTTTTGCGAGTGTTACCGATTTGCAAAATTAACCTAAATTACATGTGCGTGAAAATTTCAGGTTTAACAGTAGGCCTATGTGTTGGCGTTTTCAAATGAAAGAATGTGAAACCCTTTGCTGCTAGAATTATATGCTTTGATGCGACATATATACCGTTTGGCATTTATACGCTACATATTTTGTCATATACAATTGCTACAACACAAGTCCAAAAACATTTCCAAATCGCATTGTGGTGGACGACTAAATTCCCAACGAGCTTCTTCCGTGTTAAGTTTTATCTTTGTTTGTTTATATGGTTATTTAATGAATACATAAGACTTTAGTTGGTTGTACACCGTATATTATATTGTATAGAACGTAATATAGGCAATGCTTTTGATCACGCACTATATGGAAAAATTAGGTTTAGATACTATTGTTTGACCCACATCAATTTTCAAAATCCAACGGTATTCTGTCAAATAGAAGCAATGATTAAGGCCCCCAGAAAAACGCGATCGCGTTTTTTTGTTTTTTATTTCTTGCATATTTAGTGCTTTTTTCAATTTCTCGCATAATATCGCGTTTTTTCCTATTTTGCGCAAGTAGGTGCCAGTGCTATCTTGTTAATATGTGTCAGTTCATTGTCTTGTACCCGATAACGACCGGTAGTCACTGCTTTCATTAATTTCAAAAGCAGTTTGGAGACTTTCAAATAGTTTCAACGTCTTCAAATTTTGTGCCCGGTAGTGACCGGTAGTCGCCGCTTTCATAAATCTCCCAACCCTTTGTCATACAAATGAAAGCGGTGACTACCGGTCGCTACCGGGCGCAAAATTTAACGTTGCCGAAACTCTTTAGAAGTAAATGAAGGCGGTTACAACCCGTCGCTGCCGGACGATAAATTGAAAGTGTCCAAGCCCTTTTGAAACTAATGAAAGCGGTGACTACCTTTCACTACCGGTCTCAAAATTTACGAGACCCTTTCGAAATAAATGAAATCGGTAGCAATCAGTCGCTACCAGCTGCAAAATTAAAATTTCCTAAACCCTTTTTGAAATTAATAAAAGCGGTGACTACAGTGCACAAAATTTAAAATCGCCAGAACCCTTTAAAAATTAAGAAACAATCCCAAAACCTGTTAAAAACTAATTAAATCGGACACGACCCGGACGTGACCAAAAGCAAAATTTAAAATTGTCAAAACCCTTAAAAGTTAAGAAACGCAGTTTCTTAATTTTTAAAGGGCCGACGCGACAGGAGGCAACCTTACTTTGACCTGTGTTTTACGAGGTATGTATATGAATTTTTTCAGATTTTTTTGAGCTTTTCTGTTTCAAAAATTTATTATATATTTTATCTTTTCCTCACATTTGTCCTACATATCACGGGGATCATGTGTAATTTTTAAAATAATTTTGCGGAATCGGGTCCCGTTCTGACGTACACTCGTCTCAGCAATAACACCACTAAATTTCACTCATAACTTTGCGATATATTCATATTGTAAGTTGCGGAGCAGTTGTTAAGAAAAGAGAGCCTATTTGCTGCATCTCTGTATAATAATCTTGATAATAATCATTGTTTTGATGTTCATACTAATGCGTTACATGCTAACCCGTAAGTCCCGATTAGAGTAGAATGCAAACGTTTTTAAATGACGAAGGTTTGTTTGTTTTGTGTATATTTATGAGAAAAGCATGAACCGATTCGTTAGTGGCGTAGCTATAACAGGCCCATGTGCTAGTCTTGTCATTCAGATACCCCGGTAGTTTTGTATATATTTTCCTTGTTTTCATTGCGCATGTACAGTATTATTACTCTGGTGCACTTTTATGTATATTCACATTAGTTAATTTATGCTAATAAGTATTCGCTCCCTATGTGGATTATTGCAAATACTGTGACATTCATTGGCGCCTAGTGCCTAAAGGTATGGACAATGTGCCTTCACTGGACTGCAGTTTGATATTTTGTAACATAATTTGATGGTTTTGCTTATTATTTTGTATGTGATTGGCTGTCGGCCGAGTTAAGAGCGACACATCAAGTTACCGTGGTCACGGTAACACTTATATAGGGATGGCGTCTTCGCCTATAGTAATCTTGTTGTTGTTGTTGT
>JAQIWG010001546.1:0-24025 GCA_034695025.1 Chamaedrilus cognettii
CCTACCCCCCCCCCCCCCCCCCCCCCCCCCCCCCCCGATCATGAGGAAGGAAAACCCGCGAAGCCAATAAATTCTGGCGTCACAGTGGCGTCGATTTCAGACACATTCAGTGTGTCTACTGCAGTGCGCCTCCCCAAAGCACAAAACAGCTATGTCCATGCAAAGTTGCATGGACATAGCTGTTTTGTGCTTTGGGGAGTACAGGATTAGGACGCGATTTTAAATCGTCGCGACTGCAAGTCGGCTTTATTTTGAAGTCATGCAGTGTAAAATTCATCTTCGCCTTAAGACGTTCGATATAGATTTTGGATCAACAAAACGAGTCAAGGTTGCGTCTGCATTTGTACTGAATATTGCTTTTTCGCTCATTTTTAGACATGGTAAACTCATCTACAACTCGAGACCTTGAGACCCAAGAGGTATGCAACAAAAGAGAGCCTATGCAATGTATAGATGAAAGAACAAATATAGCTTGACAAACATTTCTCGAATTTGTTCATCCATTCGGTTTCGTGTATCTGGAAGCATTACTCTCCTTTCCATCCATCATCAAAGCAACCATAAAGACTAAAAAATTATTTTTAAAAATAGGAAATTGATCTCACAAATGCGACGGTCACGAGGGCTAACTATTTTAGTTTACGATCTGCCGTGAACAATCAAGAATTGTTCACGGAAATTATTCGCGTTCCGAGAATAAACCCAAGCCGCCACGCGTAACCGTAGAGTGACGTCTTCTTGTCCTCAACTCCGTAGTGGTGGTCCATGGGCGTCCGCACGTCGATGCAAAGAGGTGCACTTGCACCTCCTTGGAAAAGCAGTGTGCACCCCCTGTGCCCCGTCGTGGCTTGCCGTGAACAGATTGGTTTCCAAAGTGAGGTGGCGGCCTCAACGAAAAGTTTCTGTCAGCACACCCCCTTCCCCGTTCGAGAGGTTTGGACCCCCCTGGATTAAATAAATGCGCTTGCACCCCCTTGGATAAAATCCTGCGGGCGCCCATGTAGCGATCGAACTATACCGGGGAGGCATTGGGAGCAGCAGCCCCCCAGATGAAATGTCTGCCCCTCAGCTGCAAACCCCTCCCCCCCAGTTGGCAAAACAAGTAATTCTTTTTGGGGGATCTTGGATACATTGTGTGAAAATCCAATGTTGACTTGAGTATAAATAGCTTGTACTCAACTCAAGTGAAAGCACCGAAAACATTTAATTTGACATAGTTTTTTGACCCCGACCTCACAATTACTGAAATGCGCATCCAATCGCATCGATGTAGACACACGAATAATTATAATTCGTGAGTCTACATCGATGCGATTGGGTCGATGCTATTTCGGTGATAAGGGCGACGGGGACAAAAACTAGGTCAAAGTAAGTGTTTTCAGTGTTATCTTACTAGCTACTATCACCCTTGCGCAGATGCTTGCCCCACATTTGGCCCCGTCATTTAAAAAGTCTAGTTACGCCCCTGCAAAATATCTTAGAAGATTGAAAACTGGCTCACTATCATCATAACCGGTGCCGACGGATGATTTAAAAGCGAAATAAAATCTGACACGAAACCCGAAGCAATTTGAGCGTTGGCAGCCGGTGTCCGCGAAGAAGTAATGGATTCCTTGCAAGTTCTGCTGTAGGTCTCTCGGACAAGGACATGAGCTATATCGATGTTAGTCAGTAGGCGGTCCGCGGGCCAGATTGGGCCAGCGAAGGATTTTCAAATGGCTCCCGAAGATTGGCCCAAAAATGTTGAAGCATGTTCTTTTATTTATTTGATCAACATATAGCCTAGTTATAACATATTTCCATTTACGATTTCCATTAGATGCCTACCAACTGCAAAATGTATCATGATTCGTGACAATACGCGATTCGCGGGCCAGATCAGCCTGCGAGGGACTATTTTTCACAATTTTTATGACTACTTTTAGGACTACTTTCTCAAACCTTTAGGACTACGTGTACTTCTTTTAATTCCTTCAGGACTACTTTTCAAATGGCCCCCGAAGGTTGGCCCAAGAAATGTTGAAGTATGTTCTTTGACTCATTACTTGAGATAAACACGGCATTCTAATATATATTTCTATTAACGATTTCCATTATTAATTGCAAAATGCATGTAAAATGCAATTAAACTCATACTAATAATTGAGTATTTTAAAGCACATACACAAAAACACACCCAAAGAATAATTTATTATCAGTTAATTAAATGGAACTTTATTCTCCATTAGGCCTATCTTAGTTATATTTCGGAATCCTTATAGAAATGACTCTGGCCCCCGAAGACGTTTGATAATTTTTGTTTGACCCCAAACGCAAGAACTATAATTAAATATGCCAGCGTAATATTCGATCCACAGTCGCGCGCTGCATGCAAGCGTGCAACGGTTGGCAACGCAGTGGCCTTAGCGTTCCTTTACACGCTTTACGGAAGTTTTACATGCAATTTTACATGTAATTTTGCATGCAACCATGTTAAGCAAATGACTATGTAAAATGTCCTTAACTGGGTTTCATGCAAGCCATGCATGAAACCCAGTTAAGGAACAAGCCGTGCGTGAAATCCAGCTAAGGAAATCGTTGTCATGACAACGGTCGTCCGTCCGTCTTAACACGGTTGCATGTAAAATTACATGCAAAATTACGTGCAAAAACTTCATGCAAAATATGCAGCGTGTAACGGAACGCTTAGAAAGATTTCAAATTATCAGCGAACAAAGCGTGCATCAAATATCGAAGGTGACGGAATCTGATGTCGAAGAAAGCCTTGCATCTTATCATCATTTTTGTATTGCAGACACCGTCGGGTTTAGCCTACGCATTGCCGTATATTAACACGACAATTATAATTATCGCAAGCTTGAACAGTTCCGTCTTTTATTTGTTACTTATACTTTTCATCCTACTAGTAGTTTTTTAATCTTATAATAATTGTTTTATAGCAAAAAAGTCTCGATTGAAGCTGATGTATTGCTTACATGGGCGCAAACAACGGGGGGGAGGGAGTCGGGGGGGGATCATGACTTCTCCAACTTTTGGGAAGACCTCTCAATTTTAAAGGGGTCGGGGGGGGGATCATGACCTCCCCAACTTTTGGAATGACCTCTCAATTTTAAAGGGGTCGGGGGGATCATTACTTTTGAGATGACCTCTCCATTTTATGCGTTTTTCAACGCTAAAATTTGATCCCAATCTAATCCCGACCTCTCCAACTTTTAGATTGTGGTTGAGCCATTGCATTACCACGGCAATTATTCGTTTCGTACTTTTATGAAGAGTTCTGTTCTGTAATCACTCATCAAATCGGCGTAAAATCAGTGTAGGCCTACGAGCTTAACAATTGGAGTCACATCGGTAAGCCTATAGATAGGCCGATGCCTACGAAGGCCACTATATTTTGTGTGTAGGCTAATAACGGCGACAAAGGAAATCCAATCTCATTTACGGATGTCTTCTGCTACAGCCCGCCTGGCATGAATGATCCTATGTCGCTGCAACGCATGCATTTGCATTGAATGCAGCAGCAATTCGGCTGGTGCAGGAAATGTATTGATTACATCGTATGCGTAGGTCATGGCACTTGAGAATGGGAACAGTTTGTAAAAAATTATGTTTTAAATTTTATTCAGTTCCGGCTTAGGCCTACATGTATCCAAGACAAGAAAGTACATGTAGGTTTGTGCTTTTTGCTTAACAGCAGACCAAAATTCAAGAGTTTTTTCCGGTGCTGAGCTCATGAGCACAGGCAGTACGGACTAGAACACAACAGCGACAGGACATTTAACGAGGAGGCCCACGATTTTTTTGCTAAAAGATGAGAACCGGAGGCGGGGGGGGGAAGGGGCTTTGAGTCGTCTCTCATTGACCGTTAATTACGCATCTACAGCGACGGGGTAGTGACAAGCAGTGATCTCACGAGCCCTAAAAACGGTGAGATCGTCATCGCATTATCTTCAACAGGGGAGGAGAAGACCACGGAGGATAATTCAATTTTTTAAAATCATTAGGCAACATTTTCGCACATTTCTAAAAAGTCAACTATAGGCCTAATTCTTTTTATTCCGGACACGTGGCGAGGCAGCTTAACATTGGCGAGGACACTACGGGCCTGGTACACAACGCACGCTATGAACAGTACAGTGTACGTCTTTCTCATTTGCAACTTTTCAGCATTAGAGCAATACGTTTAAATAACAGTAATCTATAATTTGACTTCTAAAATGCACTGTCTCCTCGTGGTCTATCAGAAATCAGAATCCGTCAAATGCTTGCGCAAGAATATTTTTAGACGGCATCGGATCGTTGAAGAATGTCGTCACCAGGATCCCGATGGTCAGACCTTTTGGTTAGAAATAGCAGCGAGAAAACGTGTCTGAAAAATGTAACTTTTTAAAGAGGAATGTCGCGTAAACCTCAACCTCGTTTGAGGAGATGGCTGCGAGGCGAATATCTCTCTGGTCGTGGGCGTCCGGAGGATTTGATCCAGGGGGTGCAAACACACTTTTACAATCCATGCATGGAGGTGCAAGAATCCCGAGCGGGGGAGGGGATGCTGACAAAAATTTGATCGCCTACCGGACCTAAAATGCTTTACCAGCTATTTATGACAGACCGTAACAAAAGGGTCTTACTAAGCCCCCCTGGGACCGCCACCTCACTTTGAAAACAATCTTGCAAAGCCAGGGGGGTGAACAGGGGGGTGCAAACTGCTTTTTCAGGGGGTACAAGTGGCACAAGTGCATCCCCTTGCATCAATGTGCCGGCGCTCATGCCTCTGGTATCAGACGTCAATCGATTTTCTCTTTAGGGTTTAATTGAGGTTCTTCGATCGAGCTCGATGTATCGATGACTAGAGCGATGAAATGTGACGCTCACGATCTACCGCATTTTCCAAAATCTTCGCTGAATTACAACTTGTCTATCCAGTTGAATTAACAACATGCATATTTGGCGAAGGACAACTCTGATGAACTGTGGTATAATAGGCGCAGTGATTGAAAGTGAGACAGAATCCATTTTCACACTCCCCCATATACACGTTTCGATTCATCACTGCATGTTTTCAGAGTGTATGGAAATGGTATAGACCTACATTTACGTTAGTTAACTATGAAAAGCGGAGATAAACTTAGCTAATCCGGAATCTGGAGTTAATCTCTGTTTAATTACTAATGCGTTTGCTCTTTTGCGTGATGTGCAGAGCGGTGGCGCCAATGTCTCGCTTGTCATATTATTTTGGTCTGCGATTGTACCAGGGCATAAAATAAGGATTTGTGGTCTCCACACATTATTAAGAAAAGGACTATCTATGGAGTAGCTCTACTATTGACTACCTTTACTATGAATATGGATAGCCAAAGTACGTTCTGCTTACGTGCAATAAGACAAGTTCGTTGGAGTTTCGCTCTCGTCTGAAACCAGAGTTCACAAAATTCGAATAACGACGGCTGCAGCGTAGGCATGTGCAAGTTTTACGACTATTTCGTACCGCACAGACAACATCCGAAAAAACAGCATTGAGTCTCTTGACGACTATAGTGCAAACTGAGTATACGGGCGCATGCTCGTCCACGCTTTACGAGCCAGTTTGTGTGATACGTAGCCTCCTGCCAACAGGGGCGTAGCCGCTTAAGGGACACGGGACGCGTCCCCGTGGACCAGGATTTTTCCCCATGATTTATTCTGCTCCCCCCCCCCCCATAACTTGAAATTATATTTTGTTGTTCAACAAAATTGTCAGCAACCATCACGCCCCGCTCGTGAGTTCCGCACCGAAGGGATAAAGTGTTGTGTTAGCACTCCAGTTTGTTACGGATTTGTGTCTGAGAAACCAAATTTTTTATCACGAATTTATTCCCCTCCCCCTCCCCCCTCCCCGTCACCGTCAAATCCGCGGCTACGCCCCTGCCTGCCAAGCGTGTCTCGCGGGTGATGAATGAACTGCTTTAAGAGGGACACGGGTTTGCATCCTCGGCATTAAAGCTCTTTACTACCCGAGCAGGCCCACAGCGTGAGGGGGGTCTAACCCCCTCTCTGCTTGAGGTCTCTGCCCTCTACCCCCTGGAAATTTGACATTTGCCCCCCTGCCCTCAGAAACATTTGAGCCCCTACAAAACTGACGGCCTTAACTTGAAAAGCGGATCCGGGGAAGCCATGGGGCCATGCTTTCCACTACAAGGTTTGGTCAAAGTCCTTATAAGCATTATAAAAGAATTGAACGGGTAGTGATGGCCACTCCAACTCCGTGAGTAGGGATTAGCCATGGATTCAAGAATGGGCTACGAAAATAAATAATAATGGCTTCAGAAAGCCTTTGTAACGCAGTAACATTTTGGCTGAAGAGAAAATGTTTATGGCCTAGTAAATGCTTAGTAAAAACTTTACTCTACCCTTCTCCCTTCGCGTCTCGCCTCTCCCGCTCCTAAGATTCGTTCGAAAAGCAACTGTGGTCTGTTAATAGGGATCAAATTGCCCGCTCCCCTAACCTTCCGATGCGGCTCTGATTCAGCGTCGCCCTTATACGCGCGGTACTCGATCTAATTGGGTCGCCCACTCGTTCCGTCAATGTAAAATATCTCATCACGTCTGGACGTTATTGATTTACACGTAATCCGTGACTCCGGGCACGTCACGCTACTTTTTGCGGAATATTCCAGGCGAAATGTTTACTTTACCGCAAACCAAAGAATTCGACACTGGCGAAACGCGACATTACTGCTGCCGCACGATTAAGAATAATCGATAAACGGATCGATAGTATAAAAACGACAGGAAAGTTTAATAAGCCTACACGGCGGAGATTATTTTAATAAATTTTATGGTCTTCGCATAGATATCATTTGGGTAGTCAGCCGATTCCATATCTAAGGCAAAGATACGTACGAGCTGGGGGGTCGGGGGGTGTACGCAGAAATTTTCGATGACATTTTAAGGATTAATTTTTCCTTTTCAGGTTGTTTGAGGTGTGTTTCTTGATTCAATGAGGTTGTCGACTCTGTTCAATAATTCTGGATTTTCTTCTTCCCCTGCGAGTTTAAGGGCCGTGTGTATATAGTAACGAAGACTATTACAGTCCGGTTCTGTGTCTCGGCCTTGGCTTAACCAATCACAGAACCGCTCCCCCTCTTAAGTCGCCTTTTACGACTCGCCCGGGAATCTCTGGGCTGCAGGTCTATTCTTTGTTCCCCGACCCGCAAGGGTTCATTTCGGATTATGGAATTCGTATTCCGCGAGACTCTATAGCCAAGCCTGCACAAATTGATTGGTATCCGACGGTATAGTGACTGCGGCAAGGTACAAAGCCTATATCTTCGTCTGAAAATTACTGATCACAAGCTTCCGGCAGTGAATATGGCATCACGCGTTACCCGAATTAAGTTACATCCGGGTTAACATACACGTACGTAGCGTTATGCTGCCTTCTTCTAGAACAGGCGTAGTGCAACTGCTTAGCCTTCAAAGACCGTGTAGGGCATAGGCGCTTTTCAAGCGTATAAGGAAGGCTACGCCTGCCCGTGTTCGTATTAAGCCCAGGCGCACAATTCTTTGTTAATCACCATTTTAGAAGCTAAACTTAACTCTTGGGTTTCAGTAACACATTTCGATCTTCTAACGCTTCTTCTTCAAAACTTCTTCTGCCACACGCGCTGACACGAGGCACGATATTATTATTTTGCTACTGCAAAATTTGTTGAATTTCGGCCCAGAGTTAATTTCAGCCCTGATGAAGATAGAGTAGCGTTACGCCACAGAAATTTTAGGAGCCGTTCTTAACAGTCATTGGGTCATTTCAAGTATACCTTGTTACGATTGAGTTGGAGTTGAGCTAACGTTGTACAAGTTAGATTCACATTCATATTTACATTCGGAATAACATTATAATGTCAAAACAAACAGAAAACGGCGAAAATGTGAACATGAATGTGAATCTAACTTGTCAAACGCTAACTCAACTCTAAATCAGTCGTAACACCGTGGACTTGAAATGACCCATTGTCTCTTTTTAAACCATTGCAACTATAACTACTCATCAACTTAGGTCATTTCCGCGGCAATCATTGACGTCACACGACTATCTTACACAGGCAGCCGTTAAACAGGCGTAATGATTTTTGAAAACTTTGTTTTAGACGTACTACGCCTCCTAAAATAAACCCTGGCAGTGCCTATAAGCAATTACTGAGATTTTGAGAAAAGAACTTCACAGAGTAGGCTTGGCAAACTAACACTTGAGCAGCAGCTGCTGACGCCGCCGCGAAAACAATTGTTCCGTTTGTCTCCTCTCATCCGTTGCCGGCATCGCATGCGGCGCACGTCATCAGTGTTGCCACTAAATTTCTTGAAAGCAGCACAAAAATGCTCCAAAAAGGAACATATGTGATAAAAAAGCACAGAGTCCAAAACACGTTCAATAGTTGTGTTTGTACAATGTGCGCATTTGATAATAAATTGAGCAAAAGTTGAAATTTAGGGGAAAAACACAATTTCACACTCAAAAACCTTTATTTCTATTGATCAACACCTCCATAACGACTTTTCCCCCACAGGAGAGGGGGATGGGGAGAGGGGGTGCGTGGATGATGACGAAACTTTTATCCCTCCTATACAAACCTTCCTCCCAGCCTGTGATATCTAAAAACCAGCCAGGAAGAAGAAATTATCCCAGATTTTTTCACTAAATTCTTCCTTTTCCACAAATCTATGATTTTTTTTTACCAAATCCAATGGCTAATTTACTACGTTTAAGACACAGACACTGGCGGTCGAGGTGTAGCGGCGCCCGGGGTCACGAGGTAGGTCTTAGAGAGCCCCTCCCCTAAAGATCCTCCCCTCAAAACGCTCGCAACCGTGCCCCCCCCCCCTCCCAGACCGGCGACCGATGACAATTCCCTCCCCGCCCCCCCCGCTCCCGCCGCTACTGAAATCATTTTTGCAAGGGGCCAAAAAAGGACTTTATTGACGATAATAGCCCAAAAGAACATGAGCCTTAACTCCTAGTCGGTTACTTTTGTTACAATGCACTTTGCGACTTTGGGACTTTGCGACTGCGATTTTGCTTGGCAAAGCATCCACTCCACCCTTCCCCTCCACACGCTGAGAGCCTCGACGTGCCTGTCTGGCATGGCGCTATTTTGAAGTCATTTTCATCATTTTTCTTCGATAAAATGCAGCAAACCAATGAGGTATTAAAACGCACCAATTTTATCGGAAAAGCAGACGAGTGGTAACGCTGGACGTGACACGTCTGGTCACGCGCAGTGTTCGGCTGAATGCAGCGGTCTGCAGCTCTCTGTGGTAGAATCTCGTTATTTCTCGCGTCGGCAGCGATCGAGAGAGAGAGGCTGCGATAGAAGAAGACGCTTATAGGATTTACGCACGCATTTTGACCCATTTACGTTGATCTTATACTTCAGTGGTTCTTAAACTTTTCATTCGGCGGGCCATATTTTAGTTTAGCAAAGATTCGAGGGCCACTGACAAAAGAGATCGCCGCTAATTTTCTTTGAGCGCACAAGGCGGGTGGGGGGGGGGGGGGATGGGGGTGCTGATGAACTTTTTGCGGCCATTCTTACCCGTGCTTGTTCATTTCTAAGGCGATTTTTATCAGTAGGCCTACTTGTTATTTTTGTGCTTTATTTGGCCATTTTTTTCTCGCACGCAAAGCAAAATCAACCAATGATAGGCCGTGCCACAATGGCACGCCTAGCAACATTGCCGCGTGTCAAAGTGGCCCTTTCAGCAGCGACATCGGCCACCGCTCAAAATATTTGCGCGTGAGTTTCACACAATTTTTTCAGAGGTGCGGAGAAACGTGACTTAGGAAACGTGACTTAGGAAACGTGACTTAGGAAACGTGACTTAGGAAACGTGACTTAGGAAAATAAAATGATGAAAATAAATATTGATGATCAGATTCGAACCGAAGAGAGCGCACTCCTATAATTGGCGTAAAAAATTTCTGTCAGCACCCCCCCCTCCCCCTTAGCCCCGGTCATAAGTTTATCGGTCAGCGTATATTAGCGTCCCTGCATAAAATGGCAGACGCCAGAGTTCAGTTTAGCCCTTGGAAAATAGGAGTTAGGGCTTAACCCTAACGGGCCATTAACCCTAACCATAACCCTAACCGCCTACACCTCAACCTCGATCAATTTTTAGGGGATCTATATTTAGATTACTGGGCTAGAAGGCGTGGCCGGTGACACCGGCACGAGAACGACGGGCACCAGGAGAAGCTATTCTCGAATCTCGACCCGTTTTTACTTTAACCGCTAATTAGCAGAGTTCAGTTTAGCCCTTACAAAATAGGAGTAACGTTACGCCTGCTGCTTATAAAAACAGAAGTAGTGCACTCGTATGCCTTTCAAAAAGATGTAGGCCTAGAGTAGCCTACTCCACCATAGTTCATTTTTACGAGTAATGCTACTCCTACCCATTTCTAAATCCGATTAGATTGAGTTTCAAAAAACCTCCTCTTTGGAGTACTACTAAACTTATCCCTGCAAATTAGGTTGTACGCCGATCGATGCTAGCTTAGCGCTACGCCTGCAATGATAGGCCTACGCGTCATTAGCGGCCGATGGCGCGGATTCAGGATTAACAGCGTTAATACAGCTCCTCTCGATGAGCTCTATATAGGGTAGTTGTGCGGCTTCAGGGAGGGTTCACGAGAGCGGCGCTGGTTTCTAGAAAACCGACCGCTGGCAAACCGATGATAGTTTTTTTTTTTTATTGCAGGCGACGTCTACGCACGACAATGATCGTTCTAATCGTCGACAATCGTAAAAATTGTAATTGAAAACGTTGCCAGTTGCCTGCGTGTAGGCCTAAGTTTGATTTCTTTTTATGCTATCGATCTATTTCTGTCTTCCCGACGAATAGACACACGCATATATTGCTTGCAATAAATGGAACGCGGATGTCAGCTCAGTTCAGTTAACAATTGAAACCTGAGACAAGATGGACGAATGGAGCAAGCTGCTCCGATGGGAATATAATGTCATCACCTCACCCGAGCTGCCTACAGCAGCCATATTGACGTAATCTGCTGCACCGAATCTGACATACATCCCAAACACCCTCTAATCAATACTCCTCCACGCCGTGCATCTACTGCAAGACCAACGCCCTATAGCCCCCAAACGCCATGACCGCAATTGATGCGCTGTCCCTGGGGGATCCCTATCCCACCGATTCTCAATTACCCCTACCCCAGCACCCCTCCTCCCCGCCGCGCACCACGGAACCCAACGTCGCCGACGCCCCGTTCGACAAAACCCTGCGCCTGCTCATGCTCTACGTGGAGATAGGTCTGGGCGCGCTCGGGGGCCTCCTCGTGTGCGTCTGGCTCTGGCGCAATCGGTGTCGGCGCTCCCGCATCAACGCGATCATACTCGGCGTGACAGCCGCTGATCTGCTCGTCGTGGGGTTTGCGTGCGTGATGCAGCTCGTGTGGGAGCACCTCGACCGGCAGTGGCTGGCAGGGGACGCGATGTGCCGCACGCTCAAGTTCATGCAAACGTTCGCGATCACGTCCAGTGTCGCCATGTTGCTTGTGCTGACGGCGGACAGGCATCAGGCTATCAGGGCGCCGCTCCGCAGGCCCATGCAGGTGGGTTCGGCAATCAGTCAATCAATTGATCAGTTGATTACTAAATCAATCAGTGATCGATCATCAATCTATCAATCGAACAATTAGTCATTCAATCAATCAGTCAATAAATCAATCATCAAGCAATCAATGATTCAATCACTCAATCAATCAGTCAATTTATCAACCAATTTATCAACCAATACAATAGAATTGGATAAACATTTTAATTATCGCACGCGCAACCGAAGAGCGTCATAAGTATACTTTGTACGTAGGCCATATGCTACTGACGAGTATTCTAAACAAGCATTGTGTAGGTATTGGCAGAAGTTTAAGCTGACAACGTCAGTGTTCACAAGAACAGTTTTTCTGTAATGTTAGGAGCGCCGCTCGGAAAAACATTGTCGGAGTGTAGCCAAGGCTATAAGCAGTGTTAAACACGTTAACACTTCGAAAGTTGATTGGCTTTTAAAGAAAAATTGAAAAATGAGTCCCTGTCGCGTAACTTAGGGTATCAACCGCTGAAGGATTGTTCTATCAAAATGTCAATGAGGGTGTGATATGTATTAAAACTCTTTACTTTTTACAGTTAATTTATACCCCTTCTGCGAAGGTCCCATTAGCAGTGTGATAATTAATTATTCTAAAATTAATAAACGAATTTAACATTGTCTTTCGGTGACAATTCACTAAATTTCAAATTCTGGTCGCATTTGCTCTTTATTTTGCAATGTTCCGTTTAATGATCTTGTCTCGCTATTGTTGGCCTTCAAGATTTTGTACAAAAATGAGTTCACTGCCAGGCAGTGAAACCCTGACTTAACAGTAAGTCTCAGGCGTTCTAATATCCGGGGTACCTGATATCATTAGTGTTCCCAATTCTGGAGACCTTGGCTCTACGCGCGTACTGGAAGAATTCAAGTTTCGGTCAACTTCCAGAGAATTGGAGTTTCTCTCAATTTTCAACTAATTTATTCGTGTCCTTCTGCTGAGCTAGCCGCTCAGTTTATACTAAACAAAGAGAGAAATCACATCACCCTAAAAATTATTAGACGTTCTAAACATTATCTTCCCAGTCGCCTTCCCATGAAAACTTGTATTTTGACGAGTAAGCCAGTGCGTGTAACTGTCCTTTAGTCAAGTGCTGCAAGCAGCAAGCAGGAAGACGGCTCATAATCCACTTTAAACTGAATGTGCGCTAAATATACACGTAACATAAACTGAGACTTTTTAAACGTCGCTGCTTGCTCCAGTCATAAAGGAGAATTTCCGCACGTAGGGCCACCCCCTACGTGCGGAAATCCTCCTTGTGTCTGAAGCAAGGAGAGATCGGCTCAAATTTGGAATCATTTTCAACTTTAAGGGAAAATCCTGCGATCGGCGCTTCTGGCTCTAGCTAGGTTTATGGGCTGGCATCAGAAGATCTGGGTGCGGCGGCCCACACGGATTGTGAAACGGATCACAAGCAACAAGCGAACTTACTCCCACTTCTTAGCATAGTAATTATTACTCGTGACGGAGACGCCGGAACAGGTGAGGGGGCAGGGGGGCAATTGCCTCTGTCCTTCTTTTTACCTGAAATGCGCCCTTTTGATCCACGATTTGTACCATTTTTAGTTTAGTGCCCCCCGTGCCTATGGGACCTTTCGGCGTCCCTGACTCGTAATACCCCGCATGCCACGAATCTCTCCTAACGCATACATCGTGCGAGCTCTCTGTTTTTGTCTCGCTTCGATGCCGATCACGGCCCGCAGAGCCGTCGTTACCGTAAACTAGGGATCCCGCACGTCGACGTTGTGTCCGCCGCGCAAAGAAAGGTCAGCGTTGATGGGTGCCATCGGCCTCCATTGTTATTGATGGTTTGTTTAACGAAATGTCGTGTTGCTTGGCGGCGCCACTGAATACGGCGATTATGCGCGAAATCAGGAGGCAACCTACTGCATGCATACATGCACAACGGCTGGACGCCTGATCGCCGTGACTGTTAAGAGGAGTTATGGTAATGCGCGGATTTGGTCGGATAACGAGAGTACTGTTGCTCGGTGAGGTAATTCACGCTGAGTCGCTGGATTGTGCGCTATAATACCGCACTCGTTATACGCTAGGGGCGACACCGGTACAGGGGGGCATTAGCCCCCCCAAGAAAAACGTATGGGGGTGGGGGGGACAGAGGGGGCAGGGAGGGGGGAGCAAAGTGTGAAAACTGTTAAGTTGCAGTATATAGGCCCTAGCTTAGCTGTGTCAAATGAATAAATTGAAAAGCCAGGGTATTTTAAAAAGAGTTACGGTAAGAATAGCGTTGAAAATTAATATGTAAAGTTAAGAATGGTACTGTCCTCTCCTCCCCCCCTCGTGAGTTCTGCTGTGAAGGGAAAAAAGTAATATGGCTGAAAAGCTTGAAATAGTTCCCCCCCCCCTAGGAAATTAAAGTAGCAAAATGTTGTCCAGAAAGTAGTATTTTACTCCCCTCAATAGCGAAACAGTGACAGCGCCTCTGTTATGCGCAACTGCGGTGTTAAGTCTATCAAGCAATTGTACTCAGTCGTATCAGCCTGTGTAATTTGGCTTTATTGTAATTCATATTGCTTTAGCAATACCCAAGCAGGGGCATAGCAGAGTATTTAGTGATGGTGGGGACTTTTTCCTTTTCGTGCATATCTCGCGAGGGTGAGCGTGAGGACGGGGGAGGGGGGGGGGGGGGGTTGAGACAAATCTTTTAATATAAAAACCCAAAATCAATTATCAGGGTGAATAAACATCGCCCCTATTGGGGTCGCAGATCAGATTTGGGGGGACCCATTCGTACTTAGGGGGGGGGAAGACCACCCGCTGGAGGGTTCTGAGAAAATCACTGGTGGCGACAATCTATTCCATATTGGGGGCACGTCCCCACCATCTACCCAGGCGGTGACGCCACTGGCAGCGTCTACTGTAGCGCCATTACTTCTAGGCGAAATTAAATTTTGCGTTTATACTGAGAATAATCGATGGTCGGTGCGTGATCGATAGTTCATGAGTTCACGACAACGCATTTGAAGCAGAGACAGCCATACATTCGGGCTTGATTAAAGTTGCAACCATTTCATATCGCTTTGTTCGAATTTCAATTTCATGCGGTGGTTTAAGGCACCGCAGACTCATAAACCAGCGTCTGGCAATATGGTAGCGCTGGTCAATATAGCGATCGATCAAGAGAGGTCAGACCAGTCAGATTGTTCTGCTACTCGGTAGACCACAGATGTTACAATAGTGTCCGTCCCCTTTCATTCTCTTGCTCCGATGGTCCATGTTACAAATCTCTATAATGCCTCTCAGATGATTAACGTGCGCATCTATTAATATCGCTTTAATTGTAATCGAATCTCTCTGACACGCTGTCTACAATGTATATGCTGTCAGAGTGACTACTAGGGTTGCACAGATTTTCATCGCGCAAATAAGATACCCACAAAATTCGTCAGGGGTTAATTTTATAATTACATTGCTACAGGTTACATTGATTATACATTACACACTAGGCCTAGTAATTATGATCAATCGCGATCTCCATCGATCATCCACGCCTATAGTCGCATGAAAATAGCAATTAAAATAGAATTTACATTTATGTAAGATCGAGCGTAACCCCGAGTAAAATGTTGTGCGGGATATGAAACTAAAAATTGCTGCGCGAGTGAAGCGAGCGAAAGAAAAATTGCTTCTTTAAATTATGTTTGTCTAGCAATTCAACAAAGAACGACAGTTTTAATATAGCTCGGTATTAAAATTTGAGCCTTGGCCCAAGTAAGGGACAATTGACGTCCCTTATGCCTATTGTAAATGCGCCTATTTGCAGTCAATTATGGACCTGATTCTTAACTCAATCTTCTTATTTCTTGGGATATTTTTATATTATTGCGTCTTTTATGATATCAGAATTATGGTTATTTTTGAGGCAAAGATGCCATCTAGTGATATTTTTTCCTAAAAACCCAGAATCAAAGGATATTGGTCCATTTGGACCCAGTAGCAAGACAATTGTCACACCCAGTCGGTCGCAATTAACTGAGTCGTTGCAGGCCTCACCAAATGCTGGGGAGGAGCGGGAGAGAAGGGGAGCGGGGGATGTACATGTAGTTTAAATGCTGCGTATAGGCTATAGTAACAAAGACTATTACAATCCGATGCTTGCCGAGACTCAACTCGATTTAAGTCTATTATCCTAATGTCCTGTGGATGTCAACTCTTCTTGTATACACATTATCAATCTTCTTGTATCAATCTTCATTATCAATTTCTCAATACACATTAAAGCTTTGTAATTCGCCGAACTGGTACAGACATGACGATTTATAATTCAAGTCCAAAATTAAAAAATCCCATATCTTTTTTGACCGCCCTGCAGATATGCACCTTTAGCGCCAAACCCTGGGTATCTGGACTTCCGTCAACACCCGTGTTGCAAATGGATTATTGTTTGTTCTTTTTAGTGGCAAGGATAGTCAACAACTTGTATGTTTTCTTATCAGGCTAAGAGCGCCGTTATAGCATGTAGGCCTATATCTTTGTCCTATCACCTTTGGCTCAAAGGCCAGTTTGAGATGCTTTGCTATATACACACAGAAATATTTCTGCGTTATCATTAGTCTTTTATGTCTAGAGCATCAATTGTGCAGATGAAGATTAAAGCTCACTGCAGCTTCATGTATTCATGCAGGCCTGTAATTTAACATTGGACCGTTGGGATCGTGTGCACCATTATCTGCAGCGTGCATTACTTATCACAATAACAATTTTGCACAATATATTATTGAGGAATCTTGCATACTGAGCTTGAGTCATTGAGTGAGATTATTAGCAGTGGCCAAAGTGGAGGGGGGGGGGGCGAATAGGATCAGGGCTCCCACGGCTCACTGACGGCCAGTCGCTCGACCTCGATTTAAATGCGAATTAACTTCGGTTCAAATAAGTGGTATGAATTGACCAATCAGAGCATTCAAAAGATTACTCTCATGGATTCCCATTGGTTAATTCAGACTACGAAACTAAATCGCTCTAAGTCGCACTTAAATCGAGATCGAGCAACCAGCCGTAAAACTTTGTCTCTCACAGACGATAATTGTGAAAGTCGCATGGGAACGGTCATTCCCATTTATAGACATGTTAACTGAATCGTTGAAGAGAACCGTTTTTCGTCATGGTAAGTTTTCGGAGAAACGCTCGTCACTACCCTCCTCCTCCGCCCACCCACCCCCCCCCTCCCCCCGCTCGCTAGTTTTGCAGGGAAAGAGAAAAGGGTGTTCTAGGAGACATAATAAAAATCATCGACGCTCCTACTGTTCTAGCAAGACATCCAACCACTGATTACTGTTGGTAGGCTACGACTCGACTAGATTATGCGATATACCTATATACGCGGCGTTACTCTCACCGCAAGCCTTTCTGCGAATAAAATTCGTGACTAAATAGATCGATATCGTAAATTGGCCTATCGTGCCGCGAAGTGGACAATCATTTCCTAGATCGCGGCATTCGAGTCGAGAAGACAATTATGCGCGCGCGCTCGTTCGAAGAACGTGTAGGCCTCTAGCTAATGGATCAATTTATCGACGAGGCATCGAAGCAAAATGAAAGCGCGTTTAGCTAGATTGATCCGATCGCGTGTCAACAGCGATGAAGACATTGACAATCCATTTAGCAACCGATGCATTATGAATTTAACGACAAGCAGCGGTTTGGCCAACAATCGGCAAGGTTATGAACTAAAACAGGTTAGCACACGCACGCGCGCGTTTTGTGGCCGCATTTCCCGCTTACGCATGCAGCTAGGGCAGGCTTTTGCATCCATGGACACCGTTTACACGCGCCCTCCACTTTATCTTATCCGTCGGATCCTCACGTCTTAATCCCCTAGCTTTTATATGCTTCTCATTCAAGCCGCTTCACGTCGTTTCCGGTCTCCCTCTTGACCTACGTCTTTTCCCATCTATCTATAATCCGTACAGTTTCGCACCCAATCATCCGATTAGCGTTACTGGTTTGGTAACCGATGCGTTGTGCAGTTAGCGAGAAATAGTTGTTTTGCGTGCCATCAATAAGGATGAGAACTAAAACAGGTAAGCGACGAAAAATAGGTTACTACAAACAACAAGTGAAGAAAAGATGCCACGCCACGCATTTCAATGAAACCGCATGCTATTATACGTTCGTAGATCTATCGATCTATAATTGAGACGAGGTTCGTAACTAAGCCTATGTTATTATGAGTAGGCCAACTTCAGTAAATGACGAAATGCGAATATTAAGCATGATTCGCTAGCGTCGATTTGATTCGATTTGAATCGAGCACAGCGTCTCGCAAAAAAACAATTTCTCGAATATCTTCACGTATGATGATTACCGTGATAATGAGGGAACACGTATTTTCCCAAGAGGCAAACAGTGGAAGCTGCAAGGCTGCCTTAGACTTATATTTTTATAGTCGCCATCGTCACAGCCAACCCACACTAAGGTTTGAAGTCTAACACTACCGCGTACGAATATTAGCCTATTTAATGCCGACAGGCTAAATTTCGACAAAATACGTGTAGGAGTGAACAGTATTCTTAACCGATCATGATACGCATCAGGATTCTTTCACTGAAATTCTTCATCAAGAAATTATGGTTTTGTGAAAGCATCGTCGTTTCCTTTGCAGCCTGCAAAAAACAAATTCCTACTTTCTGATAAAGATTGAATTTTAAATCTTGCATTCAACATTCGAGTACTAGGATTTCTCGATTCTCGACCTCCGATCGAAGGCAAAGCTTGGTCGATGGTCATAGTTTAGTCACGTGTCTCCCGAATCGCATGAACATTTTACTGCCCATCGATACGCGGTGTAACGATTCCAAATTCTATGAAACCTGACACGATAGAAGACTTAGACCGCAGAAAAATAGTTTTTTGATACGCGCTCAGACAACATCCAGGCGACAGCGGCTTTTGGGGATTCAAAAAAACCCTCGCATTTATGCTCGAGTTACACTGGGTCATCAGAAGCGGGATCAGGCCGTCTACCGGTAGAAAGCCTGATGACGACGACCGTCATCGCTGACGTGTCGTCGCTGACGACACGTGCGAGTTACATTTTTGGGTTATCAGAGCGGATTCGGGCCGTCATCGCATCAACCACCATGAAAATACCGTATAACCACTATATAACCATCGCTTGCGTGACGACGTGTCTTCAGCGACGTCCGGGATCGCTGACGACGCGTGCGAGTTACATCAGGTCATCAGATCGGATTCAGGCTGTCGTCCCATACCAGCATGCAAATAGCATATAACCACCATATAACCATCGCTTGCGTGAAGACGTGTCTTCAGCGACGACCGGTCATCGCTGACGACGCAAAACGATACATTTGGTCGTCACTCGTCAGGGTGGATTCGCTGAAGAATTTCACCGATAGACGTCCTGATCCCGTTTCGGATGACCCAATGTAACTCCACGCAATGAAACTTCACGTTAAATGGCTCTGTGCTGCGCCCCATGCTGCATTTGCTTTCTTACCTTCGTTGTTTTGCTATGAAGCCGAATGGTTGCGTGATGCCGACGCGTGCCATGAGCCATAACGTTTTCCTTCCAATACCAAACCCTTACTCCTAGCACACCGAGGGGCATAAATGTTTCTATTCCGTGTTATTCACTGAATAAAGATTTCTAGGGAACACTGCTAAGCACTGCAGGCTAGACATCTAGAACTAATTTTTCTCAGCTAAGAGCATTCTATTTTAATGTTAAGTGTGGTAGGCCCTCTGTAGTAGCTAGGCTACAATGTACACGTATTTGCACATGCATTACTGCATGTAAATTGATTTTCAGAAACAATCAAATAAAACATTAATACAGACTCTGAAAATATTAGCGGTAAAACGAAGGTCAGTGGCCCTAGTGGGTTTAAGATGGTTTTGATTTTTCAATCAAGATCTAGACTTTCTGGAAAAAAAGCAAAATATGCTTTGCTATATAACATGCAACATTACATGATGCTAATAAATTATGCAAAACTATTGCAAAACGTTATGGTGTAACTGGCCGCGTGTTTGCCACTGTTATGTTTAGTCCTACGATATAGTCCGCAACGCACTGTTAAGCTATCTTTTGGAAATTTAACAACGCTTACGCCTCACACTAACTATTGTTTTCCCAAAACTCCCAACTCAAGAAACCTAAAACTCGAAGGCAACCGTGGACATTATTTCAACCGGACAACCGGAATTTGGAGAGGGGAATATTATTGAAGATGTCATCTAATTCTATTTTATGTTTGTGCCAGATTGAATCTAGTCACATCAAAAGGAATAGCCGAAGTACATGCTGGTTGGTCGAAATCTTTTTCCATTAGACTGAGAACTATTCTTTGAAAGCAGCTCTCCAATCTGGGTTCATTTGTTCTGCAAAGTCAATTTTGCACTAAGGCTAAAGGCGTTGTCGAAACATCGGTCAGTGAAAGTGTTGAAAGCAAGCCATTGGTTTCTCTGTCCAAAATCTGGGCAAAATTTGATCAATAACTGAAAGGCTGAAAGCCCTTTAGGGTGTAATGAAAAAATGGTAATTGAACAAAGAATGGACATTTTAAATATTGCAGTTTTGGACCAATTTTTAACTAAATCCAAAACTGAAAAGTTTAAAGCTTTTCGTGTGCACCAAACTGCATTTGTAACTGTGAAAAGCACCCAACTATAAAATAGAAGGAAGTGAGGTTTTTTGTCAAAATTCTTCGTAAGATCTGGTAAGCATCTAAAAATCCATTTAAATTAGTTATACATATAAACAAAATATAGGCATTTTATTAAACACCAATAGCAGTTCTGAATTTGTTTTACCTTTCAACTTGGACTCGTGTGTTTTCTATTTTGATCAACTTAATTGATCCTTATTGAAAGTGGCAAACGTCATCATAATTTGTTGATGACAGTGTAATAGAGTAGCCTGTAATCTTTTAAAGTAACAACCTTTAATTTCTTTTGCCGAAGTGCCTTGTAAATAGCATCGAAAGCTTTCATACCTTACTAAGCAATCTAGGATGTCCAATAGAAGGCATCGCCTGCTGCTGAAAATAGAAAATCTCAAAAAGACACCAATTCCTTATTTGATCATTCAAACGTAAGCCTATGTTGTTAGGGGGGGCAAATATTAACAAATGAAGGGGCAGGCCCCCTCTACCTCCATGTTACGGAGCTGTTTTCTAATAGGTCTGGCCTGGTTTTTTCTAAAATCCCCAAGAACGCTCGCTGCCTTCTTTAAATGCAATGAACGGCATTGAAAATACTATTATTCCGGTAGACTTCTAGCTACTATATCAATAACTGGGCTCATCCTATATGGCATTTGTTATGTTTATGGTTTTGAATTGATTTAAATCTGCTTTTGCGTCTGTGTGAACGATTGTATTAAAAAGGAATGGAGACCACCCTTCGTTCATACAATCGTTTCTTTCTTTTTGTTGACATTGTTTGAGATTTCACGGCTAGATGAGCAATATTATCATTGGCTAGCATTTGAATCATGCATGGCTCAGATAGCTTAGGATTTTGTCTGAACCATTATATAATTCAGTATCATTTATGAACTACTAGGCCTACATAGACGAGATGTTGATGTATTACTATGATCTATAAAGTAAAAGGCTTCGTAGCTTGTAGAGATGATACCCTTATGTTTTATAGTTAAGCTACAGCTACTGTAGCGAAAATGTAAATATGAAACTGCTTGGTCGAGTTTAATGCAAGCCACGCCCCCATCGTGAATCAACCAGCGCAAACTGCTCGGAAATAGTTAGGTTTAGTTTAGGGTCAGGTCAGTGTTAGGTTAGAGTGAGTTTCGTTTATTTTTTGATTGACAGTTCTAATTAAAGTACCATATTCGATTGGCTTGTGTGAAGCGAGTCGCGCAGATTGTATATTTGCCTACTTGTATATTGTTTGTTTAAATTAGTTCAAGTGCTGAGCTCTAGCGTGACCCGTTTTCATGTACCGCTGCAATAATTTATTTACTTTTTTGTTTCTTTTTATAATTTATTGCAAATATTACTATTTATTACAATTTATTACTATTTATGGATTTATGTATTTATCGAGCTTACATTACGTGATTAGCGCTGCTTAACAAAGTATATTATATTTTAATTTTCTTCCCAAGACAATGGTGTCGATATTTTTTATGTGCCCCACTCCGGTAGCCTATCCAATTTCCGCCCGGCTCCTGTGCAGCGTGCAATCCGACCCAACGTTTTATTCTGCTGACGTTTATCAATGATAGGATTTATCGAGACCAGTTTGCATCGGCTCGGTTACATTTGCTTTCACAATTTGTTTTACTATTGAGTGATTGCTATTGAAGAACTCCTCCCGCATTCGCTGTTCATTTTTGTGGTAGGCCTATATAATTATATACGTGTATGTACTACGATATCTTACATAAATTGGTGCCAATGTAGTCCACGTCTGTTGTTGTTCGTGTGTCGGTTAAAGCGCTCTGCGTTGCCTGGACCTAACGGCCTGAGCGCTGAACGTCTGAAATTCTACTGAAATTGGTTTGTAAATCATTGATGACTTTCACGTTTGAGCTGTTACTGGTACAGTAGCCTACAGCCAAGTACCTATGCATAGATTCGTCTTTTTGAAATATAAAAATCTTTCCCTCGTTTTTTTATTTTCCCTTAGCAAGTAGGCCTATTGCGGTACGCTTTGTGAACGATTGATCTTGAATGACTATTAGGAGCAGACAAGTTTGCCAGTGATTTGTGCCGCTTAGACATTGCGCAGTTTTACTCAATATTTTGTACTTTAGTTCTTAGTACTGTGTCATGGTCATTTATATTTAGTTTTTCGTGTGAACTTAAATGTGTGCAGTTCATATTGAAGAGTGCTATGATAGCAGTGGCGGTTCTAGAGGCGAGGACAGGGGGGGGCTTAAGGAGACTTGAAGGGGTTTAAGCCACCTCAATCGATTTAAGCCAAGCCCATTTAAGTCAAAAATTGACATTATAAAATTTGGGTTGGGGGGTGTTAAGCCCCCCTGAGTGGATGGCTGGAACCGTTCCTGTATGCTAAGCTAATAAATAATAATGATCATAGTAATTTTGAAGTCCGTTTCTGCCTGAAGAAGGAAACGGCAGGCCTAAGAGTGGATTCTATAGACGTACCTTTGCTCCCGCCTTTACCTTTACCTTTGCTTAGCAGACAATTTAACGGCAGCTCTTAACTGCCATTCGAAAAAAAACTAGCAATATGTTTATAAATTTAAAAGCAAAACAAATTTATTTTCACAAGAAATGAAGTTAATTTGAATTCTGTGTCAACAGAAACAATTTTGCTCCAAATCTATGGCGTCCTGATAGGCTAATTAAATGACGTCGTATATTAATTTAAATGGACCAAACAAAAAGCTTCTTTAAATGGCAGTTATGGGCTGCATTATTGTCTCCTAACCTAAGGTAAAGGTAAAGGTGGGAACTAAGGAACGACTATAGAATCCACTCTAAATGTCCGCCTAGATTTATGTCCAGGCGTGGAGTTAAAAATGTGAAATTAAACGTTACCACAGAACTGTGGACTGTGGAGTTATTGAATCACATAAAAAAAATCAAAACGTGACGTTAGATTGGGACCTGGGCCCTGGCCGCATTGGGGACTTTCCCTTGCCATGGGCAACAATCAATAGGATAGATTGACCAGTGCTAAAAATAGAAAGTCATTGAAAGACACAATTTCTGTAGTTGAACACAATGTCATGTGGTCAAGTAGGCTAAGCATGATGTTGACGCTGGTGAATGTTAAAAATATGAGGGTCAGCTCCCGTTCATCTCTCCCTTCAGATTATATTATGAAACTGTTGTCCAGCAAACCTGGCTTAGTTGTCTCGGCTTAGACATCCTCCAAACGTTTTCTTCACTAGATATACATCAATGAACGGCACTGAAGAAACGATTGTAATATATAGGTTGACTCTTTCGCTTCGATATAGGCCTGCCACCGAAAGAAATGATGTCGCTTTTCGATGCTTTATTTTTCTAGCGGCATCAATTTTTAGTACCGTCCACCTCTCCTGTTCATAAACTAGGTTGAAACCCAAACGAGGTGAACGTGCTCTATCAAAAATATTTTTCGTTCGTAGCACCCACGCTTCTACTCCCGGTATATCAAATCTGCTCTGTTCCAGGAGGAACCATCTCGGATCTGATTTCACAGATTGACAGCGCAAAGTTGATTTGTATTCTGTGCCGCTTAGCGTTCGATGGTGAATTTTTGTTGTTGGATGTAAAACCGAGGTGGATCCGATTTAGACAATTTAGTTTCTGCCGCGCAGGAAGGACTGCGAAGGATATCACTGCGGAGGATATCACTGCGGAGGATATCACTGCGGAGGATATCACTGCGGAGGATATCACTGCGGAGGATATCACTGCGGAG
>JAQIWG010001547.1:0-24021 GCA_034695025.1 Chamaedrilus cognettii
TACTATTATGGTTTTCATGCCCCCCCAAGTAGAATCACAAGCTATGGCTAGGCCTATTAGTGGTTCGGGAAGCGAACAGTTTCTGTCAGCACCCCACTCCCCCGCTCCTGATTTCTCTACGGAAAGAAAAAATGTATTGTACATGTACACTTCTCTAATCTTAATTGTAGCCTACTTTCAAACCTCCAGAGCCCCCCCCCCCCTCCTATGGAAGGCTGGAACCGCGCCCCTCTATTTCTGAATGATAGAACCGCTACTGCCCGATAGTGAGCGTAAAGCCAATACGGTGTAGTAACAGTCCTGACAGTCCGGCCGTCACCAGTGTTGTGATAACCATTATTCTTCGTTATGACATTCGCCTGAGTTCAAATGTTGCGACTCGCGCAATAGTCAGAGAATCGTGAAGCAAAACTGAACGGATTACGACATATCCCAGGCCAATTATTGGAATGTTCAATGGAGTGCCGAGAGTAAGCTTAGGCCTACAGAATTGCGCGAGTTCTGACCAAAATCGGGTCGCAGACAATTTGATCAGAGATTAACCCATATCAGGGCGCTCAGGGCCGTTGTTCAATCTATAGAGATCCACGTATAGACCAATAGCGGACATTAAGGAGTCACAGAACACAATTGTAGACACGACGACTCAATGGGATATCTTAGATTATATCTCAGGTCTAGTAACAAAACTCGTCATTTTTGACGGATCAAACCAGTTTGCTATCAGTTCAGAGCTGGCATCGATGTAGGGAGGGGGGGAGGCGTTGCATGCAAAAATTTGTTGTTGCAATTGCATGCAAAAATGCATGGTTGGAAGGACGCTAAGTATGGTCACTCGGCGTCGATGTTCGTCATAACCAAGACAACCTGAAGTGTAAGCATGGAAGAGTCGAGATCGCGAGCGGGCAGCGTGGCCTCTGACACGTCCAGGGTGATGCCGCGCCCCTTCACGGCTCACAGCGTGCGCAGGATGGAACGAAGGGCTGCGGCGAGGGACCGTCTCAAGGAACTGATGCACCAGCAGCTGAACACGACCGAGGGGGCGCCTCGAGGGCTTGGCAACCTCGGACGTCGACTCAAGTTTGTAGCGACTTTTTGGAATGGATTTCAAGCCTCCCCAGTTGATTTAAGCCAAGACCGAATTACTGCCGAATTAACCTGACGCAGCTATACGTCAATTGCATTTCTTGCGATGTAACCTTGACATTTTTCAATGACGAGGACCTTGATGTTGGGTATTTGTATTTTTTATGGACCATTTATGGAGCGCCGTATCATGACTTTAGTTAGCACTAAGGCGCTGTACACCAGTCGACGTGACGAGGTGCTGGTATCTCCTTCATTTAATTTGTGAAGCGCCGCTGGCAGCTGGATCAACCACGACACCTACATGTACGTTAGCATTCACAGTCTAAATAGCTGACTCCGGGTCGGATTTGTCAGGTCCCAGGACTGGTGAGGCTGTGACGGGCGCTCAAGCTACCGTTTCTTTGATGCAGTGTCTATTCCCGCTATCAGTCACTTAAATGCGAACCAGTATCCCCGTATTCTAATCGGAGGTTAGAACGGTTGATTTTTTTAAACTGTCACTACTAGCTGCTCTCTGCAGCGTGGGCCATCAGTTCGGTTCATTATTGCCTGACTCGTCCCGCACCTACGATTCAAGCAAATGATGTTTTTCCATCTCCGTTTGCATGACATATTTTTGGTGCGTTAAAAGTGCAATATACATACATACATACATATTATTAACGACTATTTCGATAACTACTGTATGTGAACTCTATCTTCTGATGCTGTCTTTGTCTTTGCATCTCAATTTGTTTCGCGCTTCTACCGTACATTTCTTTAAGTTTCGATTTCTTTATTGCAGTCCGCATCCTTCATATCAATCAAATCCAAAAAGTTTTTATTCCAGACGGGCCTTCCGGATGAAACATTTACAGTTATCGTACGTGAGTTGTCTAAAAAATGACTATGTTGACTTAATAGCGAATAAAAGATTTAAATATGTTTTATCAGGGCTAAACCTCGCTCTGGTTGAAGGTATGAAGACGACGCAAAGCGGCGCCGCAAGGGCTCCCGTCTCCCTCTGCGCCCCAACCCCGCCCTCGAGGCGGGGCGCAAGTTCCCCGACCGTCTCCTCTACGACTGTCACGGGGGGGAGTTCCCTACGGAGCTGCGCGGGAGACCCCTGGAGGACTTTGACGAATACTACAGAGATAAATTTGTACGCAACTCAATTCTTAGGGCTGGTTTCTCTAACACGGATTTAATGGTGGTTCAGGATTTAGCTTATGCGAAAAGGTGGGTTAAATCCTGAACTAGCATTAAATCCGTGTTGGAGAAACTGGCTCTAAATCTCTCGTTCTCCCTTTTAAATGAGTATATATGAATATTTTATTCATCACCAGGGTAGACGTACAACACAAAATAGATAATTACATACAGCAGACCTGCATTTTCAGTTTGCTTCAGATTTTCAAAAGTAAAAACATTGAGTCTTTTCAATTTATGCTTGAGATTCTAAATGAAAGTAAGTTGTCCCTTTTTTCCTTTTCAAGCGTTGAAGAAAATGACACGCATAGATTTTGACACGGAAAATGACATGATTTTGTGACATGTTGGAAAAGGCTTCTGACCTATGCTTCCTTCCTGCTCTTTGCGATGTTTATTCTAAAAGAAAAACTAGGCTGCGTGCTTCGATTTCAACATGGACCCACTATATTTATCCAAGACCACACAGCTGAAGACATTCATTCTCCCCCACCCCCCCCCCCCTCAACCGATCGATCCTGGATCCGTCCTTGCTTGCTTTGTCTCGCAGACGTTTGTGGTGGTAGCCCGTGATCAGACGATCTACCGGTTCAGCGCCAAACGTTCCCTTTCCCTCCTCGCACCTCTCAACCCCGTCCGGAGGGCCGCTACCTACATCTACACTCATCCATATCCTTGACATTCACACCGTGGCCTGTTACTTTTGTTTTTGCTTTTATTCTTTGTAATTTAGGTATCGCGTGTAGCACAAGGACTATATACAGGCAGGTCTACAGTCCGGTTCTGTGCAAGAGAGCCGACACAGAACTGCTCCTCCTTATTTAGTCGCCTTTTACAACTTGCCCGGGGAGCTCTGGACTGGAAGCCAATTCTTTGCTTCCCGTCCTGCAGGGGGTCCTAATGTTTGAGCCATTCAGTAAATTTAGTGAGAATGGTGAAAAGCCCCGGCTCCCAAATTTTGTAAGTCTCCAAGATTTGGATTAAACTCCTTTGCTTAGTCCTTGTTGTTTCGCACGGTTTTATACACAGGTTACAGTTTATGCAAACTTTGTATGAAACAATACAATATTATATAGATCTTTTATTGGCATCGAAAGAAGCAGAAATATAAGCGCAACAATAGAAATAATTAAGAACATCAATCATTAAGAAAAATGTTCAAAAATGGTGAGCAAATGTGTAACTGTCACAAAATTACACTCATTTAAGGCATACAAGGTCATATAAGGCTCGCTATGAGTACGCCATATGCGCTTGAACAATTAAATGCTTGAAAAACGTCATTTAACTTACACGTTAGCCCCTGCGCATTGTTCGTATTTTGGATTAAGTTCCTTGACGGGCTTGGCTGGCGTGCGTACGTTCTTCACCATGTTCATTTTGCTAGTCATTCTCGTCAACTGCAGCTTCATGGCGATCAAACAGGAGATCGAGGTCCTCGAGTGAGTGGGCACATCACAATGATTATCGTCGCTTTTGACGTTCATTCTAGCTCTCCAGGCAAGCCTGCATAGCCACGTCCGTGCTAACACTGGTTGAACGTTTATGTTGTGACGCTGGGCTTTTACCGCCGAATGCCCTTCCTGTCGCCAACCAGAAACAAAAATGATCCTGGATGATGAATATCAGCTAGCGACACTTGTGTGCTTAACAACCTAGCTGAAGGGCCTGTAACGCACGGTTTCATAGTTACCGACACCGGGATTCGAACCCAGGTCTCTGAACTCACAGTTCAACGCCTTAACCATTACACCACAACGCCTCGCTGTGGTGTAGTAGTTGTGCTGGTTTTAAATTTATTTCTCTTGGTTTTTGATTCAGGCTGCAGTAAGGTGATATCAAGTTCTTTATATAAATAAATGCGCTAAAATTTATTCGGTGAGTCTGTGGTTTCAGATTTTTACATTTTTTTATTTGTAGTTTAGGGACCGTGCGTAGCACACAAGGGCTATATACAGTCCGGTTCTGTGCAAGAGAGCCGGCACAGGACCGCCCCCCTTTTCTTTAGTCGCCTTTTACAACAAGCCCGGGGAGCTCTGGGCTGCAGGCCAATTCTTTGTTCCACGGCCTGCAGGGGTACTTTCAGATCCGCCTTTCGGTCCATCTACATGGCTGAGTATCTCATCAAGGAAATCTTTATGAACTATGCAGTTTTAAAATTTATTTACTAAATGTGAGAAGATTTCTTGAGCGAGTCTTTTTTTTGAGGATAATCTTCCGGTCCATCTACACGGCCGAGATTCTCATCAAGATTCTGTCTCGAGGGCTCATCGGACACGGGTTCGCGTACTTCAGGGACTTCTGGAACTGGGTCGACTTCATCGTTGTCGCTCTCGCGTAAGTTGTCGTCTCAGGATTTGGCCTATTATAAGTTGTAATCCTGGAATTGGTACATTTTATGCAAAGTAAATGGACACAAAAAGAGATCATCAATTCAAGAACATCGGCCGAATTTTAGGTACATGATTTTGCTTTTTGACAATAAAAAACATTGAAAATTGCGCTAACGTAAACGAAGCAATTGAAGCTAGCTGACAGTAGGGGCCTAGGCCTCATCTTTGAGTCGGTGTGCTCCGTGAGGTGCGGCTGATTTAGTCGCAGTTTTCACCCTAGTTTTATCAATTTTGTGGATGGTTCACGGCTACGCGATTTATTTATTTTTTTCGCCGCGATACGTAGCGTAATGAGCGCACTGCGCGAATAATAATTAACAATAATAACAATAATAATAATAATATAATATGTAATAATAATAATAATATGTATAATTAACAATAATATGTCGCGATATCGAGCGCTTCAAGGGCGCTTTCACAGTGCAATTCGCACTCGCGTAAGTGCACTGAAACCGTTTAAGGCAATTGTGGTCTGTTTCTTCAATCAGTTAGCCGCGGAACAGGTCGTTTGGATTGTGCGCAGGTATCTGACGGCAGCGCTGAACTTTGGTAACCTCGCGGCAGTGAGAATGTTGAGAGCTCTTCTCGCGCTGAAAACGGTCTCCGTCGTCCCAGGTACGTGTACATAGAAACGTTTAAAAGCCCTTAAATTCAGTCGCAGCGGCTGCATTTAATCCATCGTTCGTCTAGCTGCGCTGTTGCCAAAGCTATGGCCTGCAGTACGCATGGGCCCTTATATCAATATTTTAATTCTAGGCTAATAATGTAGGCCTAAATATAATATATTTACTATTCCAACAATATCACGGGCGAGAACCAGTAGGTTTTATGTCCATGTTAACATACTGTGTTAAGGTTAGACGTTTGCATTTTGAGCCGAGTTTTTATGGCCGGATGTCGCTCCTGTCGCCAACCAGAATAATAGATTACTCTGGACGATGATTATCAGCTAGCGACACTTGTGTGTTTAACAGCCTTGCTGAAGGGCCTCTAACGCCATGGTTTCATACTTGCCGGCGCTGGGACTCGAACCCAGGTCCTCTGGACTCGAAGTCCAACGACTTAACCACTACACCACAGGGTCCCACAGCGCCTCGCCGAATGAAAAAATTAACAATGAAAAAGTAAATCTGTACACAAGCCATACGCTGCTAAGAAGAATAAATACTCATAGATAATCTTGGAACGAGGTTTGGTCCTCTCTTACGACCACCCCGAAGAATGATACAGATGCTGCAACCAGTGCAATGCATCACACTGCTTCCAAGAAAAAACATTAAAGGATCTGCATGGGATAATAGCATGGTGACAATTCACGTTGAAATAGCTTCAGCAGAGTTTTGTAACAAATTGAATCGGATTCCAAAAACATTAGCAGGTGCAAGATTTATAGTACTTAATAGAATCTGAAACTTCAAAATTCACATTTAGGTCATTTAGGTCATAAGCATTATGCTCAAGTGAGCGTTGCAGTATAATATCTAGCGATAGTCTATTGTTAATGCTCAGTGTACCATGTTCTCTGGTATAGTACATACAAAAAAATGGTTTGATAAAACATGCGCATCGTTGAGTCCGCTCCTTCTAAATGGGCGTAGTGCAACAGTTCGATCTCTAAAAACTATGTAGGCCTACCATAGCTGATTGTCAAGCGTAATGTTACTCCTGCCCGTTCCAAAATAAGCGTACAATTTTCATCCAACCAGAATATTTGGTGCCATGTGAATGTTGATGTATATTATACAGTTCGATCCCGAATTGGCAAGATACCTGAAGAAGTCTTTCAATCAGCAGTTTTTCCTTAAAGATTCAAATGACAATATATAGCGTTAATAAAATACGATAACTACATAAATATTTACAAAATCCTATACCAATAACAATGTTACAATTTACAACACAACACCAGCAAACAATTGTCCTAAGTAAACTCTTGAATCATTTCACTACTAATTTCTCGCCGATGTGCTTTTTCTCTTTTCCGTATGTACTGTCCAAAGTCAATCCAACGAACACAAGCACGGTTCCAAGCCACTGAAGTTGGGTCATTGGATGGCCGAACAAGAAAACTGAGGAAAGAATTGTGAAGAATTTGCGTGTGGTCGTAATAATGCTGCATGTAAGTGGTCCAAAAATTGTTATCGTCATGAAGATGAAATGCTGCAACACCAATAAAAAATAAGATCAGTATAAGACAATAATTGGAATTAAACAGAAATCCTCAAAGTGTGCTATTATATAATTATAATTTTTATTTAATGAAATGTGAAATTAAACACATGGTTCAGCGCAGTGATGAGATATACAATGTGTATCATTTAAAACTATACCCCTAGCAAATTTGCGATAACTCAGTCAAAAGTTAACATTTTTCCTCCATCTTTGCAGAGATTGTAGCTAGAATAATTTGACCCAAGATTTTAAATTGCAAGTGAAAATATCGTTGCTTTCAAAGTTATGAAAGTTTTCCCCCCAAAAATAAAAAATCATTTTAGCCAACACATTATTACGCGTGCGAATAGCATTATGATGCATGTCGGTCTCAGAAATTCGTCGCAAAATTGGCCACATCAAATTTTCTTGACTACCAACAATGGGGGGCGATGCTTGAATAGTATCAGGCCCAGAGGCCCAAGGCGAAGACAAAGGTGAAACTGAAGCAAATCAGGACGCGATCTTAACTGACTTGCTCCGTAGCAGCCCATCAACAAAGCGATGCAGGCATGCAGAAGAAGACATCAAGTATTCATTAGAGAAGATGGCAAACACAAAAATTATCAAACTTAAAGGCCTGTTGTTGACCAAACCAGTTGATTCCTTTAGGACTGCCAATTTATCTGAGTGATTCAAAGCACTACGACCGAGAGGCATCAAAATGCTCTTCGCATGCGTAATAATGTGTTGGCTGAAATCATTTTTTGATTTTTTTGGGAGAAGTTTAATGTATATTTATCTTTATAAGTAAGTATATCTTATTATGACGCACTCTGTATATCGTTTGTAAGTATGCATTATAAAATTACCCCTGCACGCTGAGGAACAAAGAATTGGCTTGCAGGCCAGAGCTACCCCGGCTAATCGTAAAAGGCAACTAAAGAAGGGGGACAGGGAAGCGGTTCAGTGGTGGCTCTCCTACACAGAACTGGACTGTAATAGTCTTCGTTACTACACACACCCGTGTGTAGTTATATTAAACTAACAAAAAACCTAACAAAAAAAAACCCCAAAAATCATTGTTACTCGATATTATCGTACTACATAGAAGCCAGCAGCTTGGTGCTGAATAAGTAGAGCATGTAAAAAAAAGTTATCTCGTTCAATCAAAATAGTTTAAAATGCAATATATTATATAAAATATAAATATATAATATAATAAAATAATATAATAATAATATATTAAATATAATATAATAACATAAAAATATATAAAATTTATAGAACAGGTGACTGTTGGAAGCACCCCTGCAGACTGAAGTAAAAAGGGTATAAGTATGCACATTAGGGCTCCGCGGGCGACTCGTAAAAGCCAAGTAAAGAAGGAAGAGATGATGGGTCAGAAGACAAGAAATCGCAAGGCAAGGTAGATAGCGACAATAAACTCTACTCTGGCTTGAGCACCCGTCACGGGTCACCAGTCCTGGGAACTGGAAAATCTTATCCAGAGTCAGCGGACTGTAAAGGCCACTGTGGACTGTAGATGTCGTGGTTGATCCAGCTGAAAGCGGCACTTCACGAATTAAATGACGGAATGAACCAGCACCTCATAATGTCGAGGAGTACCAGTGCCCTAGAGATGACTTAAAGTGGATCATTACACGGCGCTTCAAAAGTTGTCTGACCCAAAAACAAGGCCACTGAGTGTGTGATTACCTGGCCAAGGGCACTGCAGATGGAGAAGAGAACCAGCTGGTACAGCACGGTCGGATATTTGACAACAAAGGCGAGGAACTCGACTCCCTCACTAGTTGCTAGCAGACCTAAAGCCACACAAATAGTCTTTCAATACTTATTTAATTTCTACTAATTTTCAACCCTCTCGTGTTAAAAAAGTCCTGAGTTTTCTTCAATTCCACCCCCCCCTACCTCAAGTTTACAACCCTTCCATGTTTATAGGTTTTGGGGCAAAACCTCCATAAGCACCTGCCCACCTGTGAATTCTGCACGAGAGAGAAATTGTGACACCGTCCGTCAAGAAAAATTGCGTCGACCCCCCCTCACCCCCATTGTCCAACCCCCGGTCCAAAAAACATTCCTACCGCCGATCCCCTCCCCATCTCAATTTTGAAGATGCGAGCCCTCGTCCTAAGTGTATAGAGAAATACGACATAAATGTAAGCAAAAATTCACATTGATCACTTAGCTACAATAGTGCGCTAACAAGATTTACCAGCACATCATTACTGCTAAGAAGTCATTTATTCTTTTGCATTAAAATTAGCTGGACCCTGTGTAGTACACTGACCAACAATGAGATAGAGGATTGACCAGATGTTCATCCACAACATCATATGATGGGTCTGAGTCCTGTGTTCAGCCCGTAGTTTGTCTTGAACTCCTCCTGTCACGCCATCTAGTGCCAACGATACCACCTACAAAGAGCGTGCATGCAAACAATGAACATCGCCGCGCAAAGCAAAGAATCAGCATGAATATATCAGATAGACCAGCACATTTAAATATTGTTAAAGCAAAGAAGTGCAGAAAAAGTAATTAATGAAGCCTCACACATCAGTATTATCTTAAAACTGCAGAATAATTTGCTCCCTGAGTAGTAATATCCAGAAGCTAAGGAATAAGATTTTGGTAATTATGCCACATTGTTCAAGTTTAGCATTAACTATATTATTCAAAGCCATTCTATTTTTCTCAGATAGCAAGTACGCACAACGGAAAAATGATGAATATTCAGGCCAAAAATTGCTCCATAAAAATAGCTTAAATGGTCAATCTGCCTATTGTGAGGTAGCGGTTTTGAAGTTTAAGGATCATGTGTACCTATTGTGTAGTATTAACAAATATCGGAGTCAGTTTAGTAACTATATCCCGTCAAGGAATCGTGAAATTGATTTGAATCTCTTCTGGAAGGGCCCTTCTTCCAGCTTTCATCAATCCCTCCTAGGCAAGGTGATCACTTCCTGCAAGCTCCTGCATCTATCTGCAAGTTTGCAACTGAGCTACAAAAAAATTGTCTCTGATTTCAGTCTGCAGTAGATAGGTCTCTTGATTTAAAGAAATCATTTATGTATTTACGTGATATTTACATGGCATTGGTCCCCGTTCTTAGGCTTCTCTCCCCCGACATCACTCATGGCTCAACTGGAGAAAAATAGCATGGCTGTTCATTTCAATCCCCTGGTTTTACTTAGCAAGCTATCGAGCATGCTCTTGAAAACATAAACGGCTTAAACGCTTGTCGACTGGCTGACGCTATCGAGCACTTGATTACATTGATCTACAACTCTATTCTCAAAGATTTTTATCAACGTCATGAAAGACCAGATGTGTCTATCTTGAATATTTATATGAACCACTAGCATCTCTCACTTCACATGCATTCTCATTTACTCTTTTCGTTCTCTCAACAAACTGCTCCTCATCAATTCCTTTTAATCTCAGTAATCTGTTAACTACTTAAAACATTCAAAAAATCAGGTCTTACTCTTCTTCTAAGTCTGAAGAGTAGTTAACTGTAGTTCTTCACTCAATGTTCAATTCTTCATAGCTCCTCCCATTGCAATCCACCAGCAAATCAATAGAGCATCCTCTTTGCACTTTTTTGCACCAATTCAATGCACGGAACATAGGAACAACTGTCACTAATATAGGAAAATGACTTTAAATGAGAGCAAACGACCAACCAAAAGAACTTCTCCCCAACCAATGGCATGAACATCTTTATCCGCGCTCTCGTTGCCTTTCTTTGGTTGATACATAAAAAATACGATTCCGATGACAATGAGGAATACAAAGAGATATTTAGCGAGTGGATAGCGCTTGCGTGCCAGTAGAACACCAAGAAGCATCACTGGAATGGGCTTTATCGATTTGCCAATAACCTGCAGAAATACACAAATGTCCACCGATGGTGATCAGAAAATACGAGTAAATATTTATCATATCCATGTATATCATAGCCAATTTAATTTAAATTTATTTTGGACGAGTGTACAAGAACTTATACATTAATGAACTCCTTACATTTTATACAGATTTACTAAAAATATTGTACCTAGTCAATTTTGTTTCAAAAATTAGTAATTAATATCAAACTTATCGACTTATTACTATTTCTATTTCTTAAAACATAGGCCAACACATTGATCTCAATTTGACGCTTACAATTTAAAAACTGAATGTTTGTATAAGCAAATTATAGCTCAATGATCATGAAATGTGTCTAAGTTAATGATAAACTTAGGTGGATTCAAAAACTTTCATTAACGTTTAAAGGTTTGTTCAGCATCAACTGATTTTCTGATATGAAACTTCTGAAGACAAGTAGATAAAGAAGATGAATGTAAAGGCTTGGTCACTAAAAATATAGTTCTAAATCCATATGACTTGTGAGACTTCTAAAGCTGTACATAAACAAAAGTAAGAAAGTAAAAAATTGAATTATAAATATAAAATAAATAACCGTTCAAGTTACAAAAAAACGTTCTCACCTGTGTCGGATAGTTGACAAACTGTAGGGCATAATTACTCGCCAACATCGCAAAAAGATAGGAAAATGACATTATGGCATACATCGGTTGTGGAGATGTGTCAATTGTGGGCTTGGAGAAGTAAATAGCTGTTAAAACACAGAAATTGTTTCACACTTTTGGCAACATGATATCATAGCCATCAAGTATAAATGATAAAACCAGATACGCAAAGTGCACCGAGTAAAGTAACACCTGAATGACTCACCATATGCCTATAGCATAAGCGGAGAAAGAAGTAGTAAAGAACAAAGTACTAAATTGTAAGTTTGTCAGCAACACATTTGGAAAGCAAATAGTACATAGGCCTATTCCAATACAATAACAATTTCTACAGCCAAGTCACAAAGTCACTTATTATTTTATAAACATTTTAGTTATTCCGTCCCAATAGACAAATAAATTTTGAAGTCACTATACATTGTAGCAATAAGAATTAACTAGCAGTTATGTCTTGCAGCTTCACCTCCAGAATTTGGTCATCTAGCGTGGCCTGCATTGAGAGTTGATATGTACACAAGAATGTTTTAAGTACAGTACTGAACACATTAAAAATAATGCTCTGTCACATTTTCGACTAAATATTAGACCTGAAATGTTAAAGAGGATTATGTGTCATGTTTTGAGCAACGATTTGATGTGAGCATACAAGCAAATATTATTACATAATATGCAGAACTAACCATTGGATTCAAATACCTTTTATTATATATCAGAAGCACAACTCACTAAAACAACTAGTTAATCTAGCTGCAATCGCAGTTTGATCGTATCCGCAATTTAAAAGATTAATAAATGGACTCCTTTGCAAAACGCACACCGATATTGATTCAGTTCAATCATCAGTTCACAATCATTTTGCATTCAACCTCACTCTTCATTTTTCACTTTGCCTTCACAACTAGACTACCGAAACAGATTTTCTACTTTCAGTGCCATGTCTCAAACAAAGAATTGAATGTAATGTTAGACACAAGAATAGCAGAATATGTAAAAAAAAACACTACAGTGTTTGATACTTACCACACTTTGCAAACGCTGCATTGACGATGCACTGCACGAACACCATAGCGGAGATGAATGTAAATCGCTCCTTGTCAACACCATAACGACTGCTTGTTCTATAGCATGAAAAACATAGTTTAGGCCTGTAATTATTATTTAGCATCTGAGGGGTGAGGACTAATTACTAGAAGTTGACAAAATTGATTTCACATTTCAAAATGTACGAATGG
This sequence comes from Chamaedrilus cognettii, assembly GCA_034695025.1. NCBI lineage: Eukaryota > Metazoa > Annelida > Clitellata > Enchytraeida > Enchytraeidae > Chamaedrilus > Chamaedrilus cognettii. The sequence continues at coordinate 12,613 of JAQIWG010001547.1, forward strand.
TGAAATGCATGAATGTAGGAAAATGGCTACCGGTAGTAAGTTACTTTAGCATTCTCTCCGGTGTGCAATTGAGCGGCAAATCAATAGCATTTAATCTTTCTAACTTCTTATGTTGTCTAGCCGGTTGAGTACATTATGCGTTGTATCTAAACCACAGAGTAAGGGAACAAACCAGTTCATTCAATTATTGTCATTTGATGTAGCATAATTAATTGCTCACATATCAAGCATGTATACAGTTAAAGCAGATGTATCACAGCTAGATAATTGAACATTCATTTTTCATTATTTAGTTATAAGCATGCGTCACCTTAAAATATTTTACTAATATACTTAATCACTGAAGAAGAAAAGGAATACTGAAATGCAAGGTACTTGAAAGAAAATGCAAAGGAATGTCAAATAATTAGCTAGTGAACTTCTATGACGATATTACAAGAAGAGCAGAAAACAGCTTAAATTTCACCAATTTAGATGATGACATAGTAGCATAAGATATAAGCCTACCCTTTGCATAATACAGCTAAAACCAAAAGTATACAACAGTGCACTCACATGTTCTCTTGCAGCACTCCGTAGATGAAATAAAAAACGAAAATCCCCAAAAAGCACAGCGCCATCTGTCGCGCACTGCCTGCCATCATGTTCTAACCAGAACCCCTGCATTCAAACATCACATCAGTTTAGCTTAGCATGCAGACGAAATAAGACGTACAATATTACTTGGTATTATAAATTTTTCTCGCAACAGATGCCTAACCAGAAATGGAATTAGAAGTTTTAGAACCCTGCGAACTCAAAGTTGTCCTCTACGACACTCACCAACGATAGAGACAAATGAGATCTTAAATTTAACTCCTCGACGCGTGCAACTACACGCGAATACAAGGAGCTGCTACCTCTTGCAGAAATAGAGAAGTTACCAAAGATGAGTGTCATAGAGGCTAACCAAAACTTAAACAATTGCAGATAAAATTTTATGAAAATCGTAAAAAAACAGGCTTAATCATAAACTACAGTCTACAGCATGCAGTTTAATTCTGATTTCTGTTATATTTAAAACTGTTCATTTACAAAATAAATAGATGATCATCTTAACAATATTTATAAGTGTTCATTTACCAAATAAATTGATCATTATCCCAACAATAATTAGTTGATTCTCTTATACACAACGCACTGATAGACACGTGAAAACCTTTAAGTTGTAGATGTGAATAGCACATAGACATACCAGTATGAAAAGTATGTTGCGACACAAACAATAGCCTAGTGGTCTAGTCGGGGTTCAAATATATTAATGAAAGCGAATTTTGAAAGCATATTTAACATAAACTTACGGTGCAAATAGGCTTCAACGGGGGTGGAATGCGCTAGGCTATTTCACTGTCACAACTTCACATTCATCACAAAAAGTACCTTAACTAAAATTTGGCATAATATTAATAATGGCACACGTGGATAAAAATTATTACTCCCACAGTAGGCCGTGGCTGATTACATGCAAGCATGTCAAGGGACCTTAGAAAACTGCGATAAAATTTCACAGCATTTGGGAAAATATGCGGCAGGATTTGACAAAAAAACGATTTTGACCCGAAAAAAAGCAGTAACTTTTTTTGAAAAAAGTGGTAACATTACCACACTATTCAAAATGAATTATTATGACAATTAAATGAAAATTCAGGATATTTTCCATTACTAAAACAGAGAATTTAATATATTCAAATGATGTTATTTAAGGTTATGCAAGGGTAGTGTTTTGGATCAAGAAGAAAATCACGTGCATCTTTAAAGAAGAGATTACGTTTTGGCCAAATGCAGAAAAATTTAGTTAAAAAAAATGAATTCTTGATAATGAAAAAAAACAGTTAAGTGGATATAGTGCTATTCCGGCTAAATTATCAATGCCTTCAAAGGTAAGCTTGATAATTACTTGAAGCAGGCCATGGGGCTGAGATAAGCAGTGTTACTTTCTCTCCTGTTGAACCGTCAGCACGCGTGGGGAGGACAGGCGGTATGGTAAACTATTACTATTCTTAGCCGAAAATAATTATTTAAACTGCTGTTAATGCAATGAATTCAAGACAAGTTGTTAAGATGTGTCTTATCCAATTTCTTATCCAAAAAATGCAAGAATTCCAAGTTAACAGTAGCTGTTGTCCCCGTCGCTTTCAATCCAGTTAAGCTGTGTTCACTCATTGTTTAAAACTGCTAACGTAAATTTACACGCGGCTAAAATGATATTTTATGCTAAAAAAATGTGCAGGCAATAAGTGGCTAAATATGCAATTTTACGCGACAAATCGATTGGATGCCAAAATTGGCTAATTGAAAATTGAAAAAACGTGATTTTTGCGTAGAAACACATTCACGTTTTTCGAAGGTTGGGGCGGTCAGGCTGGGCTGCCTAGGCCTACGGGCATTGCGTACAGGCGTAGACTTTCCAGCCAAGATGTGGATTGCTATCATTGGACCAAAATGAAACAACAGTGTGACCACGCAAATAAGATCTTTAATATGCGCTATGCAATTTCAGTCCATCCTTGTCTCAAGTGTCTCAACGGTAGTGTGATGCCCGATGAAAGTTAATATTTTTTCTGTTTGTAAGTCAATGACATATTGTCGTGCCAGTAGCTATTTTTAGAAATGTTCAATAGCTATGATCCTAAAACCTTGACTTAGTTTGATATTGTAGACTATACACGTAAACTTCAATGACTGGCTCGAGCTATGGATGGGAAAAACTGTATAGGGACTGCGCGAGCAAGGACATGCGCAGTCGGTTGCAGGGCTATGCCTGGAGAGTAGGCGCTGTTGTAAAACGTTGAGTTTTTGGTTCTATTAACCTTTTTGGACCACTCTCCCCGACTTGCCGTTGTAGTAGTGTTTGTTACATTTTTTATAGCTTGAGTATGAGCTGTTGCTTTGGATATTGAACGTATAGTTGGATACATAGGTGCTTGAAAGTATTGACGTTAGAGAACACCGTTGTGAGTATTCATTAAAGATTTTTGTTGAGGAGGCCTATTGATATATATGTAATTGTATTAGGCTATAGCAGGACTTTTATTTGCTTACTTTGCATTGTTGCTGTTTTTGTTTAGCTTCTAAAGATTTAATCACCTAAAATGTATCACGCATAGATTAGTTTGCTAAATAAAATTTATTTTGGAAAGTTTAGTACTGTTTTTGAGGATTAATAGATAAAACGTGTAAAAGTGTCACACTAGTGATAGGCCACCCCCTGGTCCAATAAAGTAAAATAAAAATAAAAATTTAACCCATAACTAGGCTTGATATTCTAATTAAACCAAAAATTCAAATTAAGCTAAAGTTATTATATTGGCGCCCGATACGCGGGACCATTGCGACGGTTTCATATCACCAGAGTGACATTTAGTTGGAGAATTCTTTTTGCCAGATGCAGATTTTCTTTGTTGTCAGAGTTGAATGCGCGCAGCGCGAGTCAGCGTCCTTTGTAAAATTTCTGCAGGATTAGAGTGCCTCGCCCTGTGCTGGACTGTCTTAGTTGGCTGTAAGCCAGCATCCCACTAGTTGATCAGCGACAGACTTTGTTTCGGCTGCTGTAGGCTACTCATAGGCGCACAGTCGCTTAGCCTACTATAGTGTTAGCTGATGTTTTGGGTCTGCGAGTCTCTGTTTAGCCTTGGCCGCCGACGCTGAGCTGCCTGCTGCAGAGAGCGTGATTCTGTCCTTGAGAATTTAGAAGCCCTAAATTCATTGAGTGAGTGATTGTATTTTGCCGCTGAGTCAAGGACTTGTTTCTGAGAACTTTTCCAAACTATGGAGCTATGCTGTAGGCATGTTTGGAGCGTGATAGATTTCTATTCGTTGAAGGATATTGAATTGTTGATAATATGCTCATGCAAAGTGAATTTTAGAATTGCAGTTGTGACATATAATTGCTGTGGTTTTACACATTATTTGTGTTTTGTAGAAGTTATTCTTCAGGAGTAGCATAGTTTGTTTGTTTTAACAGACTATTTTATGATGTGTGCAGTTCTGTGACTATTGAGTTACACTTGGTTCTGTGTTGCTGTTGCCTGTGTGTGAGAGCTGTTTTTAGAATTTTCATTGAAATGGATGCTCTTTTCATCATGGCGACTCCTAAACGTCTGGTGAAAATGGAAACTATTAAAGAATATGAGATCAAACTTCACCGATCGAGTGACAGAGATTTGAATCAAAAATTTGTTAAAGCGTTTGCGGACTTGTCGGCTGACGAATTGAAGGATATAACTCGGGAAGAGAAAATTCAACGTGTGGTGCAGTGTAGGAAAGAAACTTTGGCTGAGACCGAGTATTCTGTAACAACTGTGTCAGATCCTATGGTGGCATTCCTTCAGCAGTGGAAGGCTAGCGAGGAGTGCAGAGAGAGAGAGCGTGAGGAGGAGTTACGTCTGCGCAGAGAGGAATTGGCACTGTTACAGGCTGCGTATGCTAGCAAGCAGGAAGACGATAGAGCGTTGAATCAAGCGAGAGAGTTGGAACGACAGCGCGACTGGGAGGAATTTAGGCGACAACAGGCGGAGGAGCGCGCTAGTCGCGAAACCGGAGAGAGAAACAGGCTCGTAGCGCAAGAAGCTACACAGAACAGGAGAGAAATAAAGGTGAAGTGAGCGTCTGATTTACTGCATAGGGCGACGCCCTCTATTCCTGACGCAGCAGAATCGGTGGCAGGATGGCTTCATGCGTTGGAGATGCAGTTTGAAATTAATGCGATTAATCGAGATGTCTTTTTACCTCTATTGAATCAGTGGAAGGCTGACGGAGAAAGCGAGGAGATTGATTGACAGATTACCTGCAGATCAAGTAAATACTTATGAAAACCTGAAGAAAAACATCTTGAGGAATATAATCTGACACCCAGCGCCTATCAAAAGTTGTTCGCCAATGCGGAAAAGTTAGATACAGAGAATTGGGTTCAATTCTACTCCCGACTGGAGACCCGCCTGCAGTATTACTTACAAAGCAGAGCGGTAGACGGCGATTATGACAGATTAGTGAAATTGCTGATCGCTGATAAATTGAAGTCGAGCGTGCCAGCGGAATTGAATGATTTTGTCAGACAGCGAGAAGTGTCGGGATGGCTGTTGCCGGAAGAATTGGCGACAATTATCGATGCCTATGCGTCTGATAAGCGAGCGAAAAATACGTCGAGAGGTGGCGCGCGCAGAATAAATCCTGCGGAGATTTACGAACCGCGTTCAAATTCTGAGCCGCGAGCGAATAATGCGGGGAGGAATGCAAACCAATCGTATTTAAATCGTCAGGGGGCAGCAGCTCGTGACAACGTCGGTGCATCGCGTTTGTTTGATACAAACGGATATTGTAATATCTGCAGAAAATTTGTAATATCTGCACAAAACCGCAGTCGGTCGAACCGGCAGTACTGCGGCGAGACTGCCCCAGACCCCACGGACGGGTCAAACCTTCGCTCGTTTGCAGTCGCGGAACATTCAACGCTTCCCCCATGTCAGAGCAGATCCCCCCGTGTTCCAACCATTGTTCCGCGAAAATAACTCAACGTTTCCAACTCGATGTCATCCCTGCTATCCAACCCTCATCCCAATTCCCATACCGAGCATACTGGTTCGATTACGCTGAGAACACGGCCTCGCGGCCCGTCCTCCCACACACATCCGTGCTCTTCTTCAGTGAGCGCCACTGCGTCCTTCTAACAATTCTTCAACCGAGATGTTGCCAATCCTCGCTGTACTTCCCAGGGTCTACAGCCGCCCGTACACGCGCTCTATCACTCCAGCGCGCTCACCACCGTCTGCGCTTCAGCCCTGCCAATCGCGAGCCGGACAGACGCAAACCAAGTGTCCAACCTGATGACAGTAGAAGCAGCGCTGGGTCTTGTCGACGCGGCGCCTCCATTGGAGGCGTGGAGAGATCTCTCCCTTCGAAAGCCGTCCGATATACTCCCTCAGAACTCGCGATCTTTCCCCCTGAAACCTCTCCATCGGGGGAGGTCTCTGATGGATCCACCCCTGATCACTTCTTGCAGTATAATCAGGATTGCATCCCCCTTGGTAGCGAGGGGACCGTCCTTCGCTGGCTCCCACAAAAGCTGGGTAGAACCGCTGCTTGCTGTTGCACGACTGCCTGGGCGCTACGTGCTGGATCGTGCGAACCATTCTGACTGGTCCCCCGTCAACAGAATCCCCTTGCTGCTCCATCTCCTCTTCGCCCAGGAATATGGCCCCCAAGCCGTCCCCAATGTCCTCCACCTCATCCAGGTCCTTCAGTAGAGTCACGGAACAATTTTCAGCGTCGCGTCGCTGGCAGGCAGGACCACCACGGACTATTAGCGGTAGCTGTAGACCGACAATCACGAGGATGTTCTCGCGGAATCTCCATTTACCGACGTAACGACGCAACCAATCGAACCCCGAAATCGGCTCTTTTATGGCGTCTGACACCAAAGCGTCAATTCCCAATTTCTCTCCCGCAACCCGCCACGGGATCCAAGATTCCCCGGCCACCGTCATGCTCGTACCGTTGGCGATGATCACCGGATCCCTGGTCCTTCTTGTCTGACGACCCCTAAGACGTTCTCTCGGGACAATAGACCTTTGACATCCCGTGTCTACTAGACAGTCAAACGGCTTCCTTCCGCAGCACAGGCGGAGATATTGCTGCGAACCACCCCGGTTCTCCCCCTCGAGACCATATGCGCGGAATGCTCTGCCCTGCTCGCCCTCCTGATCTACGCCTCGGTGCAGACTCGGGCATTCTCGAGCAAAATGTCCTTCTTGCCCGCAATTAAAACACTGACGGCCGACTCTGCTCTGTTTCCCCTGCTGTTTCTTAGGACACTGGTTCGCGAAATGAGATGCCACACAAATACCACACAAAAAGCAATTGGCCTGCTTCTTTGACGGACCAGCAAGCCCCTTAACGCCTCCAACAAGTTCGCGCGACTTCCCCGCGCACAACTCTGCAATCTCTCTGCGTATCTCCTCCAGCATCTCCATCAAACTCGTCATGACCTCCCTGGTTACTTCACCGACGCAGCTGTTACTCTCCGACTCTTTTACCTCCCGGCCCGCATTTACCGCCCGCACGTCGTACCGTCCTGCTCTCTGTCCGTGGTGGCTCTTCATGTACTCACTTCTGCTATTGGCCTCAAGCATCACAGCAAGGCCTCATCTAAGTTCTCTGGAAGTTTGCCTCTGACTCTCTCATCTAGCGTAGAATCATCGAGCGCATCAATTAACGCGTCTGTAGCCATGGCATCCTTGTGCTGGGTCGCTTTCCCTGGAAACGCATGATGCATCAGGTCACTAATCCCAACCTACAGTTCTTGCAGGGACTCATTCTTCCCTCGACGCTTAGCGCGCAACTCGGCGCAGAAGAAAACTTCACTCCCCTTGGCATTGAAGCGTTGGTTGAGCTTCCGCTCTAGTGCTTCGTACGTATCAACTCCTTCCCTGCACTCTTTCAAGAGGCCTGCCGAGTTTCCTTTCAAACAAAGTTTAAGGTTCACGAATCTGTCCTCTTCGTCCCAGTGGTTATACGTCGAGCAAGTTTTAACTGTTTGAGAACGCCTCGACCGATCCCGTGCCGTCAAACTTGTCAGGGCGGAGCGACTTCCGCCGAGGTGTATCTGCAGCACACAAACGTTCTGTAGGTGATCGCGATCGTCGTCGAGTTCCTCTTCTTCGCCGTCGATCCCTGATGTCACCTCTCGAAGCTCCGCCCCACTTGCCTTGCCCGTTTGTCTTCCTGCTCGAATTTTCAAGGTAGGTTGCACAGTCACGATGCCACGTCGCAGTCTTGGACGCTGAAAAGTACGGTTCGTCGTCGTTGTCGTCGTAATGTACCATGTCGTTCGCTTGCCCCATATCGTAGGTCTCGTCGCCGGTACGCAGCACGCCTAGCCCCGTGCTCCACCATACGGTCATGGTCCCCCATCCGCCGTGCCCCGAGCTCCCTCAGCCCCCGAGTGACCCCTATGGAGGGCCGCGCCCAACCCGTTGAATACCCCCAAGCCCCTCTTCCCCAAAATTACCCGCCCACGCCATGCCGGTCTCGTACTCCGAACGTTGAGAAGGAACCTTAAACGTCGTCGAGCGCATCCTCAGAGGAGCAGGCAATGGTGGCAGCTGCCTGCGAACGAAGCCCCTTGACGGAGGGCAGTGATCGCCGAAGGAAACTGCATGAAGTTGAAGTCCGGCGGCGAATGTGCCTGGGGTATCGGTCAGCAGCGGCCTGACCCCGGAAACGCCCAATGACTCGGTTCCCCCCCTTATCTCTTTCACCACTCCTATCCACTCCAGGCGAGGCCGGCGGCGTAGATCTCCCTCTCAAAAGTTCACTCAGGCCCCTCTCCAGCGCAAAAATCTCTGCTTTGATCTGTGAAATGGTCGGCCTCGAAGGACGACCACCTTTACCCGCGCCGTAAGCGTCGCGAGCTCGGTCGCTAAGCTGCTCGTTCAACGAACGTCGAGCCCCAATATCGGCCAGCATCCCCCGCCCCTGCAGGACCCTGACGCTGACTTCCCCTGACGGCGTAGCGTTAACCATGAGCCCCCCGTGGCGCTTCCCTGCAGCCCACATTCCACCTCTCTGATGGTCTCGCATGTCCACGTCACTATCACCACGAGTGCCCCCACTAGCCCCCTCGTCCAGCCTCCTTCTTCGGTCAGCCACGATCCCACTGCTGACACCACTAAAGTGGTCTCGCCCCTCACGCTCTGCCCCGCTCACTGAGGGGTCGACGATGGCCGCGCGCTCCCGCAGGTCGGAGCTGGCGTCTGCGCCGCGCGCGCGAACGGGCGACGCCCCGAGAAGTTTCTCGGAGACCGGCTTCTAGACGAGGCTTGATTCGGGGACGCCGGATCTGTCATGATCGCAGATGTGGTTCAATGTTGTACTCGTCCTTATGTCAGTATGGCCCGAGTTCCTGAACCGCTTGTTAAGTCGCGCCCGATATTCCGCAGTATCGTATCAATTAAGCTCGAGTTCACTTGGTTCCTTCCACGGAATTTGTGCGAAGAGTTTGCGCGGAGTTTGCGCAGAAAGTTTGCGTGGAGAGTTTGCGCGGAATTTGCACGGAGTATTCGCACAGACTGCGTGTATAAAATCAGCTATTCTTGACGTTACACCCGAACCCAATTCTCCCTCGTTAGGCGGCCTTTCTAAATTGTCCCTGTCCCTTGTTATTCTCCTTGCCTCTATCTTCCCTGATCTCATCCCCTACTATTTCTCCCACTAAAACTATCCCTTCGGAAATATCCGTCACTCTCCCTTGTTTTTCCGTCTTGACAGCTAACTTCCTTACGATTCGGTTATTAGTACGATTAAAGGTTTGGTTGAAGCACCGATTGACACATTTCGTAAGGTAATACACCGGCCGTGGTGTGTAGCTATTGTATTCTAGTGCAGATTATATCAAGCGCGAAGGTGTGATTTAAATGCCGTTAAAGTAATCACACGACCTGAGTTCAGTGTTTAGCAGTAGAGAAATATGCATGAATAAAAGCGCTACCGCGCAACCGAACTAACCGAGTTTTGGTCCGAGATTCTACTATTGATTCGATTTGATTTTAGTCTTAACAAATCATCTACTCATCTACAAATTCCGTTCTAGATTGTCTCAACACCGTACGACTCCCTCCGGGGTAACTGTCCAAAAATCGCAATTTCTCCGTACACTATCCTTTTCGCTATCTCTCCGTAAAAATCGACCATCCTAGACAAAGGATGCCCCCGGATCAACGCGCATTGTTCAAACCCATTTAGAACAGCATAAAACATAAAAGCGTGTTCAAATTAAGAGTAGCACTAGCCAGTCAGCGAATAGGTTACAAAGCAAAACTACTTAAAGAGTCACATCACAATTGCAACACCGAAACTTCTAGGCTAACAAAGTTTAGTTGCTCCAGTTCGGCCGCTGAAGTCATCCGCCTGAATTGTCAAAAAGGGGGCGGGGAGGGGAAGCGTATAGGGTTGCTAGCGCTGCTGCCACAGTCCCCACCCCGATCAGGCGCTCAGCGCGTGCAGTGACAATGTCCACCCTGCCGCTGTAGCAAGCCAAGGCTTGCGGTGCGGCAGCTGGAATGGGATAAGCACAAGGGCTGGGGGCGGGGGTGGCAGAGGGAGTGCGGATGAGAATGGGAGGGAGGGGGAAGGAGGCTTAGCGGGGCAAGGGCCCGTCCCGCTACAGCATGTCCTACGAGCATACGGAATACCAGACAGACTCTGTAAACTAATAGAAAGTATCTACGAAAAGTCTATAAGCGCAGTTAAACTCGACAATACACTAACAGACTGGTTTAAAACTACAGTCGGTGTAAGGCAAGGCTGTACACTATCACCAGACCTTTTCAATCTAGTACTAGAAGCTGTAATGACACTGGCACTTAAGGACGAAGTAGCTGGAGTCCAAGTGAGCGCAAAGACAACAAACAACCTAAGATTTGCTGACGATATAGATCAGACGACTGAGTCCAAGGCGGATCTACAACGACTGACGGATGTTGGAACCGTCGTCGATTTGGGCTCAGAATAAACATAGAAAAACCAAGGTTATGACCATAGGGAAGGAACCAGAAATACTAGGCCATTGCTCGAAAAGAATTAGAACAAATGGACAGATTTACTTATCTGGCAACAACGATATCCGAAGATGGAAGCGGTGAGGCCGACATAAAGAGAAGAACAGGACCCAGCAACAGGCGCCTTCGGAAATCTAACTATCATATGGAACTCCAGAAATGTGACAATACAAACTAAAGTAAAAAGTATATCAAACTATGGCTGTCCCAATATTCCTGTATGGTTCGGAGTGCTGAACGCAAAAAAAAGCAGCAAAGGGAAACTATTGACCACGGAAGTGAGTTGGCTTAGGAGAATGTTGCGTGTGTCGAGACTGCAGAGAATCAGAAACGAAGTAATCAGGCAACGACATGGGCAGGAAATATCACTGGTGCAAAAAGTACAAGAAGGACGCCTCAAGTGGCTTGGACACGTCTCCAGAATGAGCCAGGAACGACTGCCCTACCTAGCTCTCCACACCAAAGTACGTGGTGTCAGAAGCCAAGGCAGACCAAGACAAAGATGGATCGACAGCATAGCAAGGGCATGTCAATGAACAATGCCATAAGGGCGATGTCTGACAGGGATGCTTAGAGAGAGATCATTGGGCCCCATTGTCACTCTCAGAGTTGACGGATGGACCAAAAGAAAAGAAGAATTTCCGAACGGTCCAAGGTGCGTAAATGTTGAGGGACGATTTCTCGCACGCATTGGAGCAACTGTTGGACTGTCGTTTGATAAAATCATTTTTGATAACGGAAATGGCGTAACTTTGAACTGAAAAGTGGTGGTGACAAAATGGCAAGTCCTTATGGGACGTTACTTGAAGCGCTTAAA
>JAQIWG010001548.1:0-24015 GCA_034695025.1 Chamaedrilus cognettii
GGGTGTCACTCGTAGCTGCAGGGGTGTCACTCGTAGCTGCAGGGGTGTCACTCGTAGCTGCAGGGGTGTCACTCGTAGCTGCAGGGGTGTCACTCGTACCCAATCGGCGTCTATTATTGTATTTCTCTGAAGTGTGAAAAAATTTTGCATGGAAATTCCCAAATAGCGTACTCTGTCAGTGCTTTCAAAGATTCACATGATTGTTGTCAAAAACCTCAAAGCACAAGTTTTAGGATATTTCAGCGCAAAATTTGTGTGCAATGAATAGCTGAAATGATGGATATTTTTGCTTGAAATTTTGGCTACTGTAAATCACTCTCACCCCAATGGTAGGGCAAGATGGACAGTGCATATGCAAACTTATTCATTTGCATTTTCACATCGAGTTTTGAAGATAGGCTAGTGTAAAAACGAGTGTAGATTATGAAAGATAGTGCCATTTTACATCTTTGGACCAAATGTTAGGTGAAAAATAATTCTCAAATAATCAAAAATTCCTGCGGCCGCCCCTGGAGAATGCAATTAAAAACTGTAGAAGATCGGCAAGCCAAATTCGTACGCGCCGCTATTTCATCGCGCACCCTACGCGGCGGAACTGCTGGTGGTGGATACTGTCCCTGGCCACCGCAAAGCAACGTCTGGCCATGTGTGTCAGAGCGTCTGACACATGCTTTGCACACATTCTGCACGTGTTGTCAGGGTGTCTGCGACAAGCTGTGCATGCTTTTTTTCCAGGCTTACATTTTGAGCGCCGTGTCATGGCCGAGGTCATCTCTGGGGCGCTGTACACTGTTCGACATTTTTGAGGTGCGGGTTTCTCCTTCATTTAATTCGTGAAGCGCCGCTGGCAGCTGGATCAACCACGACGCCGACATTAGCATTCATGTCCATCAAGTCCAGCTGACTCTTGATATGATTCGCCAGGTCACAGGACTGGTGAGCTCTGACAGGCACTCAAGCTAACGTTTCTATGTGGAGTGTCGAGTTCACATCAGCCATCTGCCGATTAAATTTGAACGTGTATTACTACAGATTTACATTATTGCAATTTCCTAATCTTGACCTTGATGGGCCATTCATGATCGGTCACTTGACTCACTTCACAAATGCACCGTTGCGGGCGTGTTTTCCATGTGCTCTGTGTTCAGTGCAGAAGTGGCACGCTGAGCGTTTTGCGGGCAAACATATATCCAACCAGTGAGTCATAATCCATTTAACTGAAAAGCACTGAGATTCTCGGCGCTAAGCAATTTAACGACGCGGTCAGGATTTCAAGCGACAATGCTTCGCTCCTCAGTAGCGAATCGAACTGCTCCGCGTGGGTGATGAATTCTGCTATACAGCATTCTTGCACATCAGAGTTGGAACACTGATGGAGAGCGCAACGCGCCTTGAGATAGAGAACGAAGTGAGCCGGACACACAGCGATGCACACAGAGCGCACTTCTGTGGTACATGTATCTGACACAAACGCGCAGAGCGAACACAGTCCGAGTAGCGCTTGGAGTTCTTCGTCGTAAACCGCACCCCACTGCGTCGACAGCAACACTGGAAATGTGTATTCAGCAAAGGTTTTATTTCCCCTGGTTTGCGCATGCACGTCAAGGAAATGGTTGCACGTCTCAAGCGTTGCATTGTGATTGTGCTGAGTGTAGTACAGATTGGCAAGACACGACTTTGCGATGAACCAAGATGCATTCACTGACGGACTGATACCTGGAGAACCGCGGTAGAAACGTATTCCGCTGACATAAGTGTCTGAAATATCTTTCATCACATCATAGACTACCATGGATAAAGTGTCAGAAGCCTGCCCAACTATTCTACGATATTCAATTAATCCACGATTCATCAGTTTGGAATTTTTTGTATATAGCAGGCATTTCGAACTTTTGCGTTCCTGAACCAAATCTGAATTCGATCTGTGTGTCACGAAGTTAGGCCTACTAGCTTTACTTTTAGGAGAAATTTTGCGCATGACTTTGTAGTCAGCGTCGTATTCAGTGAACCAGCTGATGCACATGTCACGGTTTGCGAAAGCGGTGCAACGAAAAGTACGCTCCGTGGACTGATGCAGTCTCGTAGCGGCACTAAAGTATTCTTCTGCGCTACGCACGCACTGCGCTTTCCCCGTGTCACGGATGACTGCCTCTCTGTGACAAGTGAGTCCGCGATACACATCAACGAGCTCTTGAATTAAGACACTTTGCAATTCTTTTGACAAGCTCTTCGAACCAAGATCACGATAGGTGTCATCATTATTGTAAAGGTTATCTAAAATCATTAAACCTCTGTAAATTCAAGTCGGCAATTCAAAATTGTAATGAAGCTGAATCTCAATGCGCTCCTCGATGGTGCATAATTCTGTCAATTGCGCAATTAAACAACTGGACGCAGAAGCGTCATGCAAGGCAGCCACGTCGCTGGATACATCAGTGTCTATTAAGTGATCCATCATGTTGTTGGCTGGAATGAAATAGTTGCAGCAGAACTTGTATGTTAGCCACTTGGCCATATTCATAAGCAATTGTTGAATCGATTGAACCAATATCGATGCGACCCAGAATTCTTCTGATTGTTTCTCGCATGCCCACAGCATCAAAGTCTTGAAGTAGTATGTACGCAAGACGGTCTCTATGTTTGCTTTATCCGCTCTTTGTGCAATCATCTTGTATACCAGTCTGAGTACACGATAGGCAATTCTTTGCGAGCTCGTCCAGCTGCGAATGATGATCAATTCTGCCTGTGAAAACGAAAATCTCCATTCAATGTTACTGCCTCTGTTACGACTCAGTTTGTGCGCTACGCCTACAAAGTCACACCCATACCTGACAACTTGTTTGATGACGGACTTGGATGGACAGGCGTGACGGCGTGTTCGCATGATCCACTCGGACGCCTCCGCAGGCCAGTACGGACAGTGGACGGCACGTACGAAGTCACATAGTGTCACACCATATGCTCCAGTTAGCTCATCGCTCGCGGCGGGGATGCATAGCAACCTCTCATTCACTACAATTCCCTTGTCGTATTGTTCGGCGGGACCGTGCGGGGTGTAGTAGTTCGAGTCCATTAGTTCCGAATGTGTGTAATACTTTAGTTCTGCGCAGCTCTCCTCTTCAATCAGCCTCGCGTATCCGACATGCACACCCTCGGTATAAATCCAGCACACATCTCCACTGTACAGCGCAGGAACACTTTGTGTCAACGGGAAAGCATAACTGTCAGTTGCGTACAACATGTAGTCAACGTCAATATGGTCAAGGTTCAAATCAAGTTCCTTCATGCTCAATTCGCAGTTTGGTATTTCTGCGGCACTGCCTGCTGTGAAGCGTCGCCCTGATCTAAGCTGTCCGTGGTGGACGAGCTGCTGACAGAATCTCTTCAGCTTGTCTGCATCAACATCGTCCTGCTCCGTCTTCGCGCAGTCGTTATCCGCTCTGTTCATCACAGCCTGGGCGCGCAGTGGCCTGCGTGCACTCTTGCCGAATGTAATCTGACTTTCTGAAAGGACGCACGAGCGTCGGGGAGGGATGAGGGGGGGGGACGGGGAGGTATGGGGAGGGGGGAGACGAAAGTTTTCAAGCGATGGGTAGGCCTATTTGTTATTTTGAACAGCCTCGCTTTGGCGGGTAAAAGACAAGGTTATTGAGTGAAACGTGCGCACGCATAACAAGCATATAGTTTACTATCAATACACGAAGCCAGGTCTTTGCCGATGGAAGATAATGAAGTAATGAGCATACTAAATTTACACTCGGTCAAATAGTACAATAGGCCGTAGTATACACGTGCTCAAGCCATGTCGCATGCGCGCACGCAGTTGGCTTATACCTGCGTTTCGAATCAACAGTTATGCCTTTAATGTTATGGGAACGAGTTCTACGCTATCTCTCCAAACATGAAAGCATGCATCCTATACCTACATGTAGCTTATAGGACCTGCCCTTCACTACGGATCGTGCATACTCATCGTCTGTATCAAATCGTTTGTAGCCTACGTTCGCTGCGGGTAGCTCTGCTTGCCTCGAAGATGCATTTCGTCAACACTATTAACAATTGTTTGTTGCAAGTTCAGCGTACTGTATGTTTACCCGGATCCAGCCTACTCTTACATAACTATTACATCCCTATGCCTGGATGACGTCTAGATCTATTATATAATTAACGTTAACGACGAACACGGAACAACGTAGCCGAACCAACGAAAGTGCACACTAATTATACTAGCTGTGAAGTGAGTCGATGACAAGTCGTACGGCGCAAATCGCAGATGGCAACGCAGCCATCATTGAAGGATTTATTGTCACCTTGATGCACAGCTGCTCTGGAATAAATCACGCGCAGTGGGTGCTAAGTCCGCGAGCTTCACGTGAATTGAGTTGGTTAGCCTATGGCCATCTCCAGGCATTCAAATTGCGCTGCCAAAAATCAGTGGTTTTCCGTTGGTTTCATAAAATGACGACCGCTGAAATCACTCGCCGTACGGATCTCTCTCGCGCTGAAGATCTGATCCTGCGACGTAGACAGGCCTCCCTTCGGTCATGTCGTCAGGATGAACACTGGCCCATGATGTAGCCTAACCCTTAACGCTGAAGTGTCGTGTAGAAAAAGGCCTATGTTAAATTTGAGCACCGTGAAGTTCCGTCTTCAACGTTTGATAATTCTCTTTCTGGTCTATTGCTGCCAATCTTGCGCCATTTTTGCGTATCTCGCTGCCCTATATGTAGCGAGATATGACCATACTATGGTATTCAAGGGTACGCTTCGAGTGATCTTGGAATAAGCCCATGGCCCTTGCCCATGAGCAGCGCTCGCTAGGAGGGCGCTATAGCGACGACAATGATGAATGATGATGCAGACTACATGACTCGCAGTAGTACAGCCTGTATAGGCTAACAAATTTGCGCTTTCGGTTAAGTGCGCGATCCTGGGTGGCTTCTACCGGGATGAATGCCGATGTCTTACCGCTGTCTTACCCCTGCCTAATATGTGATTTTTGACCAGTCAAATGAAGGGCAACAATAGCCGCGCTCTAAGCAACTTCCGGTGGAAGAACAAGAGTTCTTCTTTTGAGAAGATTAGTTAAGTGTTCTGATGGCGGTGTGGCTTTAAGCTCTGCAGAGACATTTTCATGGCCCGCCGGGTCCCACCAGGATGGAGAAGGCACCCCGTTCGCCCTCGGACAATGTGGATTGGCCAGCGAAGGAAACCGTGGAACATCCCGATGTCAACGTACGGAATAGATGAGGGCACTTGATCGACAGCTGTGCTGTAAGGCATATGGCTCTGCGAGATGGAGAGAGAGAGTTATAACCCAAACATGTTGCCGGAATATTGTAAGCTAGTATTGCGGACGCTCCGCTAATACACCGCTCATGTAAAATTATGCAAAGGCAGAGCATAAAAGCAGTCAAGAAACTTGTCACCAACCATGCAATACATATTTACTATAAAATTTGACTGGCGATAAAAGAGAAAAGTGCAAACATCTGATTGAAACCCATTGTATTGTAAAGCGCAACTATTATAATTCTACACCGAAAATGACAACGTTAAACAGATTTGATGAGCGCGTTATCGGAGACGTTTAGGCTGTGGCATCTTTGTACACCTCTGCGCGCACTGTCAGTGCTATATAGGGGAGACGTTGTTAAATAAAAACGTTGCACTGGACCAAAACTATTATTTTTAAAAATAAATCAGTTGCACTGAATCAAGTAACTAATTAGCGTCAAAATCCCGTCCTACCTCCTACTCTCCTCTTACCCCCTCAACCATCTCTTACGTCCTGGGGCAGTAAGAGCGTCCCTGTGGGACTCTCTTATCGCCCCCAGAGGCCCCTGCGGGGCCCACTGACCACCCTAGAGGCCCTTGCGGAGCATACACGTAGTAGGCCTACAGCCTACTATAGCACACATGCGTACATACTGCAGTAGGTGCTGTGTGGCCTACAGCAGGCTGCCTGCCTATCGTATAATTAATATCTACCGTTTCAGAAGAAGAAGCGCAATTTTTTATAACATTGTCGCCATGTTTTCCACAAAAAGAACGCAAACAAGAACTCAGGGTAAGGAAGGACGGAAGGAAGGAGTGACAATTAAGTATTTTGAAAGCCGCAGCGACGGTGCATTTCTTCTTTTTAAGTTGGGACCAATACTATTATTTAATAATAGTTTTGGAATAATTAATTTTTATAGCTGTAGTGTGTGCCTCTAATGCTTGAGGAAAATAGATAAAAATTCCACATAATTACATCTATTATTAACGAAGTTACACAACTAATACTTAACAGTGCCTTTTTTTGCACCGTCAATGTTTCCTCTAAGCTGCGCGTGTGCGCGGCCGTGCACAGATTCTAGAGATGCCGCGCGCAAAAAATTGAGCGCCGCGTATTAAAATGTGAATAAAAAGGTGATTTGAAAAAAATCATACAATGTTTTCAATGTTTTTCCATGTTTCGTAATGTTATGGCAATAGAATAGTTAAAAACTTAATTCTATATTCAAAAAGAATACACTCTTTCCATACCAATATCGCTTGAATAAAAGCACGAGAAAAAAATCAGAAAGTGCTGAAAAAGTCGTTCAAGACAATAAAGTACCCACACTACAAGGCCCCTGGTAAAGAGCGCCGGTGTACACACGCTCGTGATGGCGATTATGTAATTAACTATTCGCCACATACATACGCACACACATATTGATATACACATATTTGCGATGGCGGTCAAAACTTGTTTACGCCCATATTGCTTTTCACCTTTGCCAAGGGTGCACAAAGTGACGCAAAATCTTTGCCGCGGCTGGCATTCGAACCGACACGCTGTCAAATCCGTAATCTGAGCTTCGCGAGTTAGACGACTTACACCTCTTGGACCATTCGGCCACAACGCCTCGTCCAGTTATTCCACTGGTTTGCGATGATTTTTTGTAAACGTTGCTCGCGTTGTTGTCCCGCCGCTCCCAGGCGAACCTGGTGAAGAGAGCCGGCGTGCATATATTTTCGATGGCCGTCGCCCCTGACGGCCTCGAAGCGGGGGTGCTCGAGCTGCAGCAGATCGCCGACAAGCCCAGCGACGTTGTGCTGCTGCGCGTCAACGCGTACTCGCAGCTCCTTTCCAAGCTCGACCTCCTACTGCAGCTTACCTGCCTCGACCAGGGGCCTACAGGTGGGTCTAGGGGCCTGCAGGTGGGTCTAGGGGCCTTCAGGTGGGTCTAGGGGCTTAGATGTGAGTCTAGGGGGCCTTCAATTGGGTCTAGGGACCTGCAGCTGGGTCAAGGGACCTTCAGGTGGGTCTGGGGCCTGCAGGTGGGTCTACCGGCCTGCAGGCGGGTCTAGGAGCCTGCAGGTGGGTCTAGCGGCCTGCAGGTGGGTCTAGGGGCCTGCAGGTGGGTCTAGCGGCCTGCAGGTGGGTCTAGCGGCCTGCAGGTGGGTCTAGCAGCCTGCAGGTGGGTCTAGCAGCCTGCAGGTGGGTCTAGCGGCCTGCAGGTGGGTCTAGCGGCCTGCAGGTGAGTCTAGCGGCCTGCAGGTGGGTCTAGGGGCCTGCAGGTGGGTCTAGCGGCCTGCAGGTGGGTCTAGCAGCCTGCAGGTGGGTCTAGCAGCCTGCAGGTGAGTCTAGCGGCCTGTAGGTGGGCGTAGCGATAATACGACTGTTTCTCAAACGGATTTTCTAACGTTCCTATGCATTTTCTTTTCGAACTTTCTTGCCTTCCAGTTTTCGTTTGACTAATTTTGAACTTTCAGTTTGCCGTGTTACGGTTTGATTCACACTTATAATTTCTTCATAACCTGGTTAGCTAATTCAATTTTGATCATGATTCTTATGACTTCCATTTATTTGCTTGCACAATTATAATTTTTTTTTTATTGAGCCAACTGGAGTAAACTTCTAATGATTTGAATGAATTGAATGAGGGATTGTTGAAGTATTGTTGAATGAATTGAATAAAATGATATCGGAATGAATTGAATGAAATGAATACTGTATATTGTGAATGCTGTTGATGTCAGGACTATCTGGAGCGACAGGCGCCACTGGCCCCGCGGGGCCCCAGGGAGCGATAGGGCCCACAGGTCCAGGGGGAGGCCCCGGACAGGCTGGCCCGTCGGGGCAAATCGGGCCAGTAGGGGCGTCTGGGTTCCCTGGCGCACCAGGATCACAAGGTAAGCCGTCGTCAGCATTGACTAAAAGTAACAGTCTCTTACATTATTGATAACAATAATGCTTTTCATTAAATAATTTACATTTTATTTTGATGTTTTATTCCATTTATCGATAACTTATTTTTATATTAATTGAATGAAACAATTGCCGGCCGAAAAACTGAGAAAACTTAAAGCAGCAACAGAGCCTTTTCCCTGTTCTTTGAAGCCATTACTTAATTAATCTAGGCCTAATCTAGGCTATTGCATGATTACATATAATCAACAGTGCGCAGATGAAGTTAGCGTTCGAAGAAGTTTTTAGATTACCGCATTGATGGTAATTAAAAATCGGTAATTTATGGGTATTTATTATAAATTACGTTAATTTATAATAGATTACCGATTCGGTAATCTATCCTGAATTTTTTCTTACAAAAACTTTGATTTTGGTATGAAATGCACTTGAAATGTGCATCTCTTGACAGCAACCTGACGAGTTTCATTAAAAACATCGTTGTATATGACGGAACGTACCTGATGTAGAATCCTAGTATGATGTGAAAATTTTATTTAATATTGCGAATGGTTCGGTAGTTGATGGGTCAGACACTTTCGCAGTTAGATTACCATAAATTACCATAGATTATTGATAATTCAAGAATAGATTACCGGTAATCCAATTATTTTTAGTTTACTGGTACTTTGCGAACGCTAAATGAAGTACATGAACTGGATGTAAGTCAATAGACTCAGCGGCCTGGTCAATGGTCATGGTGGTGTGTGAACAAAGATGTCATTTGTAAGTGCAAATTCATTCTTCGATAGTCAGATTTATTAAAATCTGATTGCGAAAGAATTCTGTGTCAATTTAATGAAGCATTGAAGGATAGTGCCTTGATAGACTTGCAGAGACTCAAAACTGAACTGTTTATCAGATCATATTTGTCATTAGTTTGGCTAGATAGCAGGTTTTCATTGAAACTGTTGTTCTTTGGTGGGACATGAGCTTCTTTCATGTGTATGAGTATTGTCAAACTGCAATTTTTCTGACCGTTGTAATATTGATGGTGTGCAGCGCCCGCGTGGTGACTTCCGTCATGTTACGGCGCTCTAAAAACTTGTCAGAAAATTATTATTATTATTATTTTTATTATTACATGTAGGGTGCGTTCAAGATGTGTGAAATTAATGAAAATTGCAGTATTTAAGCATTCTTCTTCATGTATTTTCTAGGCCAAGCTGGGTCTTCTGGACAGCCTGGGCCTCTAGGGCCTCCAGGCCCCGCGGGTCCCTCTGGGCCCAGCGGCCCCGCTGGCCCTTTAGGAGACACCGGATTCTCAGGCCAGCCAGGTCCAAATGGACCTCCGGGCCCCTCGGGGCCTTCCGGACCATTTGGTCCCCAAGGGCAATCTGGTCCCATCGGGCAGGCAGGACCACAAGGCAGTCAGGGTCAGCCTGGTCCTACAGGACCATCGGGTCCTCAGGGCCAGCTGGGAGGAACTGGGCAGCAGGGTCCTCTGGGACCAAGCGGACCGCCGGGACCCACTGGGCCGTATGGTCCTTCAGGGCCTCCTGGAAACACAGGACCTTCTGGGCCAGTGGGCCAGCAGGGTTCGCAGGGCCAGCCTGGCACGGCGGGAGTTAGTGGGGGTACTGGGTCGAGTGGTCAACCGGGGCCACTAGGGCCCGCAGGACCCGCGGGGCCAGCGGGACAGCTCGGTCCGGCTGGACCCATTGGGCAGCCGGGGCCAATAGGGCCTGCGGGGCCTGCTGGGAGCGCAGGATCACCGGGGCAAAGTGGCCCTTCAGGGCCCCCAGGACCCACGGGACCAGCCGGACCATCAGGGGATAGCGGATTTGCTGGGCCAGTTGGGCCATCGGGTCAGATTGGACCGTCAGGGCCTCCGGGGCCAAGTGGTCAAAGCGGATCTTCGGGTGGACCGGGGCCTATTGGTCCTGCGGGGCCAACTGGCCCGAGTGGAGCCATTGGACCTGCTGGCCCAGCTGGACCTGCAGGTACGTTATTCGATTTTTTAAATCATCGTGCTCCTGATTTCTTCATTTCTCTCCAATTTACTGTAACAAATTTAATCCTTATATGCTTAAATTTTTTCGTGAAACATTACCCGTCTAACGATGCTGCAATTTGTGCTTCAAAAATTTAAGAACAATATGGGTCTATCGCTTTTGTATGCTGCTTGCTTGCTGGAAACAGAAAAATTATGCCGCACTTGATTGAAATATCTATCGTAGTATAGGATTCATTTCAAACACTTCCGACTTTACTAACATAGGTATTCACCATTGCGAGTTAACCTCGAGTTGACTCAATCGGCGGATTGAGTGACGTCACGCTGGGCATAGGAGATTGACAACGGTTACTTTCAACTCGCCGATTGACCAACCCGAGGTTAACTCTCAATGGTGGGTACGGATATAAAGCTGTGAATATTCCAACCATGCGTAATGCTCCGAAGCATACGATTATCTCCATTGTTTTGAGGTCATCATTTGGTGTTTATTGCAACAGAAACAACGCTGCTATTGACGCTGTCTAGAACTCGACGACCCCGGTGACACCGGTCATTGTACTGAATTGTTTAACAGTCTATGAGCAGGGCTGTGTTCATTAGGGAGTGACATCGTGTGTTACAGGCTTGCATACTGCATATTGTAGTTCTGCTTGCATTTATAATGTCTGTTGCATGAAATAAACCGGACGTTTTCGTTGCTTTGCAGCCCCTGCTGGTCAGCCCGGAGCGACAGGCCCCAGTGGTAACATCGGGTCTCCGGGGTCTGCGGGGACCCCGGGTCAGGCGGGCTCCCCCGGGTCCACGGGGTACCCGGGCCCGGTCGGGTCGCCGGGAACGATCGGGTCGTCGGGTCAGCCAGGGGGGCCCGGGACCAGCGGACCCATCGGTCAGAACGGGCCTCCGGGACCGACAGGGGGCAGTGGACAGATAGGGGCGCCCGGAGGCTCCGGTAGGCTCCAGGAGCGATGTGGACAAATATTTGATAGGCAGTCGTAGTGGTTGTTTTCTATATATGTGTATTATGTTAGGCATATTCTCGAGCCTAATATAAATCAGATTGTCGTCAGCTTGTATTGCATATAGCGATTTTGTATAATTGTTGATTTATTATTTAAATTGTTTAAATTTAATATAAATTTAAATTTTGTATTAATATATTGCGAATCTAATCAGTTTTGTTGAATGATGCACATGAAGTGTGTCGTTTCACGAAAAAACACACTGTAGGTGACTGCTAGTATTTTTTATTACCACGGCTTTTTAGCTGCTTGTTAATTTTGATGATCACTGAGGTTAGAGTTTTTTATTGCATTTCATCCGACTATATATATGTATATGTAGCTAGATTCGAGCGGCAACAAAACTTTAAATCCTCGGACTCGAGCCGATATGAGACCAGCATTTGTCTGAGTTAATGTGAGTTAATTTGTTTTAATGTATACTATACATATTTATATTTAGTTTGGCAATTAGTAAAAAAAATAGAGTTTATTCATGGAATCTCGCCACTGTACAACGATCTTATTGGATCACAGCTTGCATATATTGATTGTGTTCTATGACACGTTGTGTTACAGGCCCCAGTGGCCCGCCAGGACCTCTTGGACCGCCTGGGCCACTTGGGCCGGCCGGGCCAACGGGCCAATCGGGGGCCCCGGGACCCCAGGGCACCGTCGGAGGTCTCGGCCCAGCTGGTCAGTCAGGCTCTCCGGGCCTTCAAGGCAACCAGGGGGCCACAGGCTTCGCAGGCCCCGCAGGGCCTGCTGGGGGAACTGGCAGCCCGGGGGGCACGGGGGCCACGGGATCGCTGGGGCCGGCGGGAGCGGCCGGGAGCATTGGCCCGGTGGGACCAGGTGGATCAAGCGGGCAGCAGGGCCCATCGGGACCCATCGGGCCCGCGGGACCCGTGGGACCTTCTGGAGCATTGGGACCTGTTGGTGAGAAACTTAATTATTGGCCTGCATATTTATTGTTGATGAAATTGATGCAATTTTGAGAGACTAAACGCTGAACGAAAAAAACGGCCTGTTGATCTCTTATGGAGTGTATATTCAATTCCACTGGCTTGACTTGGATTGTTTTGCAGTGCGTGGCTTGTGGCTCTTACATGTACCTGTAGCTTGATGTATTAGTAGATTAAGCGTCCTTTCTACACCGTGTTCCAATGAAAACGGGAATACTCGAAACGTTATCATAACTTGGTCAAAAGTTATGAGATTAGTCTTAAATTTTATACACTGCAACTGTAACCATATCTACGCCAATTTTGAAATTTGTAGAGGAATCGACTAGCGTTGACAATTTTTTGTCCGTTTTTAAATGGTACCAAAAAAATAAAGTTTCCAACATTTGTTGTTGCATGTTGTGTGCCTACTGTCAAGTACAAACAAGCAGTCCAGAAATTTAATCACAGCTGATGTTCAAAGTGTCTTCCTTGCTTGCGTACACACAACAGGAGACACGGTTCTATCCGCATGACTCTCAAATATCGAGTGTAGAGAGTACATCTCTACTAAAGGAGCGCGTTTATCATTCTGGCCTGCGTGACGTTAATCACCCGACGACTCGTCTTCTTGAAAAGTGGCGGCTGTTATATCACAAAATCATAGAACAAGCTTGCAGTCAAATAGTGAGATCCCCATTTTCTGTGGTGGGTACGCAAACAAGGAGGGCATTATGAACATCAGCTGTGACTAATTTTCTGCACTGCTTGTTCGTAACTTGACAGTAGGCACATAACACGCAGCAGCTCATGTTTGAAACTTTTTTTTGGTACCTTTTTTAAAACAGTCATAATTCTGTCAAAACTAGTCAAAATTCTCTACAAATTTCCAAATTGGTGTAGATATGACTCCAGTTTTTGTTCGTAAAATTTCAGACCAATCGACTAATTTTTGACCGAGTTATGCCAAGTGTCAAGTATTCCCGTTTTCATCGGAACACGGTGTAGTTTATTTATTATTATTGTTGGTCTTGTGCATGAAAGTAGTTTTAGGTTTTGGTAGTGTTCATTTCATGTCAATAGCTTCAATAAATTGAGTAATTCCGTACCATTGTGTTCTTTTGCCAAGTGCTCTGTTAGTAATTTATAGTTTCGCAATATCGTTCATTTCTTAGTTAGTAACTTACAGGGCTGTAATTTTTTGTTAAATTTGTGTAAATTTTGTCTCTATAGTGACCAAAGGTGTGTCATAGGGTTTAGTTATTAGCTTAGTTTCTGTATAGTTTTACTCGAACGGGAAATATGTTAACTTTTTTGACATTCCTGCATCTCTTCGTTTATTTTACCTATTTTTTCTCACCAATCGTTAGATGGCGTGAGAGATAAAATTAACAGAATTGGACAGAACGGACACACAGCCATTTGATGCCTCGTTGGCAGGGGCATCAAAATCTGATTGGTTGTACAGCCATAAGAGACATCAAAATCTGATTGGTTGTAGCCCATTCTGTTCCTAGTCGATGACTAGTCGCTGACGCATGTCTAACCGCTTTTAAAACTGTTCACCATCTTGTACAACTATGGAAATTGCTGAAAATATTGCTACGAATTAGGCGTTATTTAGCCTTGGACTCTTAATGCTGCGCAGTGAACTGTTGCAGCACTACTGGTAGGCCTAGAGGCATTTGTCTGTTTCGATTTTCTATTGATGATTAATAACGATGAGAGACACAAGCGATGGGGTACAAAACTTTCGAATCGAGAAGTAGACAAAATACACAACTTTCAAAAAAATTACCCAAATCTAGTAAAAATAATATTATTCAACTATAAAAAATCCTCGCTGGTTGGGTCAGATGATATCAGAATTTAAAATTATTATAAAACTTAAATCTTTCAGTGAGAAATCTGATCTTTTCATAACTAGTAGTAATTCTCTATTTAACTTAACTTACTATTTTTCAATCTGAATCTGAGCCTCAAAGCCAAGACTATAGGTTCATTTCAGTATATACCTACTCTACTAGTGCTAAATTTTATTTGAAAAGCACCACGGACTCGATTTGTGTTTAAAATTTGGCTTCCAACTAAAGATAGCATTTCTTGTTCATATATGCATGCTGCTGTACTGATTGATGTATTGTGAATGAAGCAACAACAACAACAACAATTTTTTCATTTTTAAGATGAATTCTTATCGTAAACAGTTTTTACAAGTTTGCCGTTGTAGATTAGTAGATTAACAATTTTTTTACTAATAAAACTTACTTTTATATATCTTTGCAGGCATGTGACTCTACTATCTACTGTTTTTGTACAGGCCCCATTGGCCCTGCTGGTCCGACTGGCCCATCTGGCGCTAGCGGTGGCACGGGGGGTGTTGGATCCAATGGACAGCCCGGTCCCACAGGACCCAATGGTTTCCCCGGCCCCTCCGGTCCCTCCGGACCCAACGGCCCTCCCGGCCCGACGGGAGACAGCGGGGGTCCAGGCCCCGTAGGGCCATTTGGCCCGTCGGGGCCGAGCGGGGCGCCAGGGGACCAGGGGCCCTCTGGACAGCCGGGGCCTTCTGGGGCCAATGGTGAGCTACTACATCCTCTCATCATCATCATCATCATTTGCGTTTTGCATTTATTTTCTGTGCTTGCGCAGGTTGGACGTTTCCCACGATGCGACTCCCCCGTAACTCTCGATTCTTTGCCGTCTGTCTATTCGTGCCTCGCTCCTTCATATCGCTCTCTACCGCCTCCTTCCATGTTTTCTTCCCCCTCCCTTTTCCAGCGATCCCCTCTGCCTTAATATATCTTCAATCTCCTCTTTCTCACCGTGTCCACTATACATATACGACACCTGGCCTTTTGCTCAACTCTTCCATGCGACACTTGTTCTTCAGCGACACTGTATCTATTTCATTATCTCTGTTTCATTGACGCGCGTACATCCAAAATCATTTCTTAGTGACACTTTAGCTTGTAATTCGTACTAACAAATATGGTCAATAGATTTTTGGTCTGCGGTGATGTGCACACACATTAACGAACATAAGCGTGAGTGTTGCATCACGCGTACAGCCTTGCCTGAAACACTCTTTCTGTTGACTAATATACATAGCAGATGCGGTCGTGGTTTTTGGCTTTAAGGACCGTGTGTAGTAACGAAGACTATTACGGTCCGGTTCACTGCGAAGGGCCACGCATAGAACCGATCTTCTCTCGGTAGTCGCCTTTTGCGACTCGCCTGGGGAGCTCTGGGTTGCAAGCAATTATTTGTTCCCCGACATGCACGGGAACAATGCAAAGCACAGAAAATGTGTATCAATTGTCTGGTGCGCATAGCCTGCATTTCATAGAATGTTTGTTTTGTTCAGGACCAAGTGGTAACGTCGGGCCGCTCGGCCCGACTGGACCATCAGGTCAGATTGGCCCCAGTGGACAGCCAGGGGACAACGGTCAGCCCGGGTCCCAGGGCCCCCCAGGTTCCATCGGCCAGCCTGGCCCCGCCGGGGGAGCAGGGGGGTCGGGCGGCATCGGTCCCGCGGGGCCTGTGGGTGGCTCGGGCGGCATAGGCCCCAAGGGGGTCAGCGGGGCGACAGGGTCCCAGGGTCCCGCGGGCCCCACGGGGTCCAAGGGCCAGCCCGGAGACGCTGGCCCAGCGGGGTCCATCGGTCAACCGGGCCCCGGTGGATCTCCGGGCTCGACCGGGGCTCCGGGGCCAAGTGGCCCCTCGGGCCAGCCTGGATCTGCGGGGCCAGCGGGCCCGTCGGGGGATATTGGGGGATCGGGGCCAATTGGACCAGCCGGGGCTTCAGGTGTGATCCATAACTTAACTAATTGTCTAGATTCATTTTTATATAAAGTATTTGGTATGACATATTTGAAAAAATATTACGCGGTTCAAATTTTTCTTTGATCAGAACGGCTTAATTAACACGTAAAGTATAGATCTGAAATTTTAAACCTATTACTTGACAACTTTTGTGAAGGCATATGGAGCTACTTAGTTTGTCAGTAAACTGCTTCTATCAACAAACATCATTTGTTAATTGTATATTTATATAATAGCATAATATTATCTGAATATTTCTTTAAACTGTCAAGAATATTTTTTTATATTATATAGAAAATTCATATTCAACTAAACCGTAGCGAGGCGCTGTGGTGTAGTGGTTAAGGCATCAGACTTCGAGTCCAGAGGACCTGGGTTCAAGTCCCGGCGCCGGCAACTATGACGCCTTGGCGTTACAGGCCCTTCAGCAAGGCTGTTAAACACACAAGTGTCGCTAGCTGCTAACCCCGTGTCAGATAATTATTTATTTGGTTGGCGTCAGGAAGGGCATCCGGCCGTAAAAACCTAGCTCCAGAAGCCCTGATCAGGGCAGGCCAAAACGTGTAAACCAGTGTGAAAACATGAACATTAACAGATTACGCGATATAAAGGAGATTAGTTTTAGAATATTCAAATAGATTATCTCATACTTTTAAAGGAATTAAACGAGACTCATAATTTTTTGGTTTTTTTACTACCGTAGTTTAGAATTATCTCGTAATATGCATGCAGCGACTAAGTACAAACTTTCTAAATGCTCAGTGAACAGTGTGCACATTGTGTTTGGAGCTGACAATCTGCACGGACTACTCTGCACATCATATTGGCAGTAGGCCAACTGTTGCAGAATAAGTTATATGGCCATGAACGAAGAATGATTTCCTATCAACAGAACTGGCAGCTCTGCTAATTTCTCAGCTGGTATTTTTATCTGCTGGTTGTTGCCACAGGCCCCGCTGGCTCCCAGGGGCCATCCGGCGCTAACGGCGATCCGGGCCAGCAGGGCCCTTCGGGGCCAGCCGGGCCTGCGGGGCCTAGTGGAGCCCCAGGGAACCTCGGTGTTCAAGGCCCTTCCGGCGGTCCGGGCGGCATTGGGCCAGTGGGAGCTCCCGGCCTGCCTGGGCCCATTGGGCCAATCGGAGGCAATGGAAATGCGGGGCCTCTGGGCCCGCCCGGCCCCCCGGGGCCAAAGGGCCCTGTTGGGGATGCAGGTTCCCCAGGATTACAGGGAAGCTCCGGTGCGGCAGGAACGAATGGGGGTATTGGGGGCACGGGACCCACTGGACCAGTGGGGGCCACTGGGAACGTCGGCGTAACAGGTGGGCCCCCTGATCTTCATGTTGACTTCTTTGACTTACTTATTTAGCAGCTTTTATATGATCATATTATACGCACAGACTTAAAATTTGCTTTCCGTTAATTTCATATATTTAAAAGAGAAATATAAAAAGTCTAGGGCCAATCGTCTTAAACCGAAAAATAAAAAAATAAAAAAATAATATGTGGATGTTCTTGACTGTCTTTGTATGCAGGCCCTATTTTATTAACTTTTATTTAGGATCTATTTTGTTGACATGCGAAATAAACAAAATATTTCCTGCGCGTGAAGGTGCAATTGGCCCAGCTGGTCCCGCTGGTCAGTCCGGCGCAGCCGGGGTCTCGGGATTCCCCGGACCAAGCGGTCAGCCAGGGTTTGGCGGACAGCCCGGTCCGGCAGGACCCCAGGGTCCGACCGGTTCTTCTGGTCAGTCAGGCGCAGCCGGAGGAGTCGGGTTCACCGGATTCACAGGACCCGCCGGCCCGGCCGGTAGCAATGGTCCCAATGGCCCCGTGGGGCCCGTGGGGCCAGCGGGTGCTAGCGGAGCTGCAGGGTCACAAGGAGGCCCAGGGCCAGCGGGGCAATCCGGGCAGAACGGGCCCGCAGGGCCCGCCGGGAGCGCAGGAGGGCCGGGGTCTTCAGGTTGGACAGTTCTGTTGCTTTTTGTTGTTTCATAATGGTATTGATTTCTGTATTCAAATTTTGTCAAGCTGTAGAATAACAATGAAAGCAGCATTTTGACGTGTTTATCTGATCATAGGGCACCCCCTGCAAGCCGGGGAACAAAGATTTTGGTTGCAGCCCAGAGCTCCCCGGGTGAGTCGTAAAGATAACTACAGAGGGACGGTGCGCAGCCATCTGCATGGAATCGGACTGTAATAGTCTGTGTTACTACACACGATGCTTAAACTCCCAAAACCACTTTTTTGGTTAGGTTCGGATGGGCAAAGACTAGAATATCTTTGTTTCAAAATTGTGGTTTACCTTTTGATTGACAGATGTATGCAGTGGGCATGCTTTGTGTCAAGCTGAACCTCGCAGCGTGCATACATGCTAGCGGCTCTGTGATCAATCAATTCCATGATCAATGGGATACAGAATAGCCAACTTATATGCCAGGTGTAACGGCTGATGCCAGATACAATTCTACACAGGCGGGTCGAGTCAAGGTTGAGTCTGATGTTTGGCCACGCCCCCATTATCCCATATCTCCAAATACCTAACCTCTAACCCTGCCCTAGCCCTATATCAGCCCTAACCCTGACTTGCTAACTCTAACGGGACCCTAACCCTAACTTTCTAACCCTAACGGGGCCCAAACCCTAATTTTAAAATCTTTTTTTTCTCGGTCGGATGATTGACAGTTGTGTTATACTGGAGTAGGCATGGTCGCACACTGGACTCAACCTTGACTCGACTAGCTTTCAATTCAATTTTATCTTGACAACTTTATTTAGAAAAAAGGCTTATAAAAAGCCGACAGTTTTTAAAACAAATTAGATTTTGGTATGGGTGTAGAGATAGCAAACGTAGCTATGTTTTCTCTTAATTTATTATTTTGTGTTTCCCACAGGCGCCGCTGGACCTCAGGGGCCGACGGGGGCCTCCGGGCCCGCGGGCCCCACCGGGCAGGCAGGGTCCTCGGGCACTCTCGGGGTCCCGGGGCCTGCTGGGCCTTCCGGTCCCTCAGGGGCGTCTGGGGCCCTGGGGGCACCGGGGGTGCAAGGGGGCACGGGGCCTGCAGGGCCGCAGGGGAACCAGGGCGCTCAGGGCCCAAGCGGGCCTCAGGGAACGGGAGGTGAGGGGGACTTGTTTGTGTATGAGATGATTATGATTGTAGTTATTACATTTAGTAGCCTATATAGAATCTGATTTCACAAAAATGGTAGCTCCAGCACACATAATAGAAATAAGAATAAAGCAAACCAAGGCACAGCAGAACAGGCTGCACAAGAAAGATCAATCAATCAAGCACTGGCAATTTAACAGCATCATTTGAACGTCTGTATTGTCATATACATGTAGCTATCTACGGCAGAACTAACTAATATTTAATTTTGTTTTTCGAAGTGACTTCACAAAGCGACCTTCTTGTCTATACGCTGTGAGAGAGCCGTGATGACATTTATATTGCTTCTGATGGGAGAGCTTAAGCTTATTTATTATTAGCAGATTCCTGCCAGATGGCTATGAGGATAACTGTCCGCGATATTTATGTGGCGCATCGTAGACTCGCTGAACGTCCCGTGATGCAAATACTTCCGTTGTACTTGGCATTGTAAATGTTTCAAATCACGCCACTGAGTTTTCGATCATGACTGCTCGGCCCCTCGACCGTCGATCTGCATGATGGCTTGTTTTTCTAACAGGCTTGTTATTGATTTCATTTGTTATGATTTGTTACAAAAATTGTCGTATATTTGCAACATGAATAATACATAATACAGACAGGTAATACTGCGAACTAAAATTACGATGCAATCAAAAATCGAATCAGTCATAAAATGACAATTTCAAAGACAATTTGAAATACAATGTCAAAACAGACTGACAGATGGGTCCGACAAAAATGTCAAAGAACAACTTGTTATTGTATTGATTCAAACATAAATGTAAATTTACACACATTCCTGTATAGCCTACTGTAAGTAGATGAATAATTTTGAACTTCTTTGCGAAATTATGTACATCAGAGGCCTTTATTCTTTACTCTAGTCTTTTTGCTCATACATATTGCTTACAGGGCCGCAGGGTTTCACTGGCCCTCAGGGACAGAACGGGGCAGCAGGGCCAGCAGGGCAACCTGGGTCAATCGGGCCTGCGGGTCAGTCGGGGCTGCAGGGCTTTACGGGTTCCGTGGGCCAGCCTGGGGCCTCGGGCCAGCCAGGGGGGCCCGGCGTCTCCGGGGTGGTGGGGAACACAGGACCCACGGGGCAGACTGGGCCTTCGGGGCCTGGCGGGCAGCAGGGAGCGTCGGGGCAACCGGGGCCAATCGGGCCTGCGGGCAGCCAGGGAGACTCGGGAGCTGTGGGGCCTTCTGGGACTAGTGGAAATGTTGGTGAGTGGCGGTGATTGGTGTGGACTTTCTGTCTGTAGCTTTTGACTCACCAAAGAAATATAGATCCTGTGACGTTGTGTGGTAAAAGTGTCAATCCTGGGGGTGTTTGGGGGGTCGAACCCCCAGTACCTTGAAACGACTGTTTAGGCCCCTTAATATATGTGTTCGTGTCATGTAAACTTCATATATGGATCGCACAAATATTTTGACTTCTTCATTTTAAACTCTCCCCAAATACATTCGTCCCCCTCTTAAGTTGAAACAGATTGACGCCTCTGCGTGTTGTAGTCTCATTAACAAACTGCTAACAAACTGTTAACAAACTGTTTTAAAATGCTAACAAACTGTTAGCAAACTGTTAAAAGACTGATACCAAATTGCCATTCTTTACATATTTTTCGTCACGCAATTGTATCAAATTTAAGTTTTACGATAAATTTAAACTAATGTAAATTTTGTAGAAAAAAATGAGCCCAGCGTTGTAGTGATAACAGAAACAATGGTTACATGAGTACACGAGTTTCTGTTTATAAGTTTCAGCAATTTCAGTTTATAGTTTCTTTTTTTGTGTCTGCTTATAAAGCCACAAATGAAAATTTGAGCATATGGATGAACCTGCACATCACTGGGTTAGCGGAGTTGGTTGAATTTCAATTAAACATCCATCAACGTAGCGATTTTGCATAATTTGGATTCATCGGCTGTCATCAGAGAATAATTCCGTTGCTTCTTGCTCTGTGGTCCCTCACACTTGTGGTGATGTGAATCAAATCTGGGGAATGTTATTATTCAAAATATGTAATATAGCGGAGTGAGAAGAATAAAAACTGGATCAATTTTTTGGCATGTCTAGAACTGACCGTAGCATTGCCAGCGAAGTATAGCGATGAGGGCAAGATAAGTTTTGCTAATTTTTGCATGACAAATAGTCTTATTAACGACAAATAGTCTTATTAACGACAAATAGTCTTATTAATGACAAATAGTCTTATTAACAACAAATAGTCTTATTAACGACAAATAGTCTTATTAACGCGCATTGTGACTAATTTGTCTTCAAGTACTGTAATTCACGATAATGAAAGAATAAGCGAAAAAAAATTTAGATCATGAACGATGGTTATTATATTATTATTAATTAATAATATCCAATTGGATTTATCATACTGGCATTACAAGTCTACAGACAATTCTAAGGCGCTTCACAATCAAAATTAATTTTTTTTCTTTTTTACTTTTTTTTTTTTTTTTTTTTGAAGGAAACCAGGATCCAGCGCAGATTTGCACGATAGATTTCATAGTCTATCTGTGTTTGCCCATTTAGGCCCGGCTGGCCCTGCCGGTAGTCCGGGAGGTTTGGGAGACCCAGGCCCACAAGGTGGTCCCGGCCCCACGGGCACTGCGGGATCAAACGGAGCCGCCGGTCCCAACGGATCCCCTGGTCCCGCCGGGCCCATTGGCCCGGCTGGCCCAGCAGGGCCAACCGGTCCCGCAGGACCCAAGGGACAAAGCGGAAGTGTGGGGCCGGCGGGCTCAGTTGGACCGGCAGGGTCGACCGGGTTTGGTCAGCAGGGGCCGGCCGGGCAGCCTGGGCCTGCCGGGGCTATCGGGCCGGCCGGGCCGGTTGGGGCCCCTGGGCCTGCGGGGCAGAGTGGGGCGGCAGGCGGCGCTGGCGTATCAGGGGCCATTGGTGAGTGGATTCTATTTTTATTTTATTTTATATTTTTTTCCGGGCTTACTTTTGAAGCGCGGTGCCATGGCTGAAGTCATTTCTAGGGCGCTGTACACTCCTCGAAATTTTTGAGGTGCGAGTTTCTGCTTCATTTAATTCGTGAAGCGCACATTGCAGCTGGATCCATCGTAACACCTGCGTTAGAATACACAGTCCAGGTGACTCTGGATCTGATTCGCCAGGTCCCGGGACTGGTGAGCTGTGACAAGCACTCAAGCTAACCTTTCTATGGTGCAGTGTCGACTCTATTGCCGCCATCTGCCGATTAAATTTGAAGCTATATTACTACATATTGCATTATTGCAATTTTCTAATCTCAACATTGATGGGCCATTTAAGATTGGTTACTTCACAAATGCACCGGTCACCATTTAGGGTGGATTCTGTAGACGTGCCTTAACGCCCGGCTGAGCAAAGTTCTTGCTAAGGAACGGAATTTACCGGCAGCTCTTCACTGCCATTTAAAAAGACTCATAATAATATTTATCAGTAAAAAATTAAATTAAAATTTCCACAAGAAATGAGGTTACTTTGAATTCAGTTTAAACAGAAAGTGATTTTGCTCAAAATCTATGACGTCATCTTAATTTACTGACGTCGGATATCAATTCAAATGGACTAAGCAGAGTCATTTGAATAGCAGTTGAGAGAACCTCAGAATCTTAGGCCAAATGCTATAGTGTGAGTTGATGGCAACTTGATTGTAAGGATCCCGATGGCGCCCTCCGAGACCAAATCAAACATTAAGGGCTGGTTTCTCCAACATGTATTTAATGGTGGTTCAAGA
The DNA here is from genome assembly GCA_034695025.1 of Chamaedrilus cognettii. NCBI lineage: Eukaryota > Metazoa > Annelida > Clitellata > Enchytraeida > Enchytraeidae > Chamaedrilus > Chamaedrilus cognettii. The sequence goes on from JAQIWG010001548.1 coordinate 22,844, forward strand.
TTTAGCCTGCGCAAAAAGTTGAGTTAAATCCTGAACCACCATTAAATCTGTGTTGGAGAAACCAGCCCTAAGCTCATTATTATACTTTTATTATAACTTTTAGGTATAGTGACAGCTTTCACTAAATATATAAGTCAGATATTGAGTATAGCCGTAGGACTGAATACGTATCCGTATCCATAAAAAAACCTTTCTTGATCAATGAATAGACTAAGACTAATAAATGTTAATAATGATGATGATGAATAATGATAATAAATGATGAAAAATGAGGGACTGAATACGCATCCGTATCCGTAATACATATCCTTCTTGATCAATGAATATTTGTAATGCTCAATTTCTTATTCTGACATTTTGCGACTGCGCTTTCTAGGTAACACTGGCAGCAGTGGAAACAACGGCCAGCCCGGACCCTCCGGACCAGCCGGCGCCATAGGCTTCCCCGGCGACATCGGAAACCCCGGGCCGGCCGGGGGCCCAGGGGGCCCCGGGGCTGCGGGTCCCATTGGGGGCCCCGGGGGAACAGGGTTCCAGGGAGCTCCGGGGCCGCAGGGACCCACCGGCAGCCAGGGCGGATTGGGGCCACAGGGAGGCCCCGGGGCCGCGGGGCCGCTGGGCCAGCCAGGGGACGTTGGCTCCGCTGGGCCGACTGGGCCGGTGGGGACTCCGGGAGCGGTTGGGTCTGCCGGTTTGGCAGGAGGGCCGGGGGCGTCCGGTACCCCTGGACCGTCTGGGGCGACAGGTCAGAATTTGTGAATTGTGCTGTACACGCGGCTTCGTTAGATATTTAGTTTAATGGTTGTACATTTTTGTTCAATCGAGAATCTGGATTGTAATACACTAAATCTGATGAGAATTTTGTGGAAACTTTTATCTTTCTAGTGAGTCGGACAATTTTACCTTATACGTTACGTAGTTTACGTTATGTAGTATTTTACATTGTATGCAGCATTACGCTGCTACATAGCATGTGGCCGTGTGCATGTACCTACATAGCGTGCAACATAGCATGCTACATAGCGTGCTACATAGCGTGCAACATAGCGTGCTACATATCGTGCTACGTAGCGTGCTACATAGCATGCTACATATCGTGCTACATAGCGTGCTACATAGCGTGCTACATAGCGTGCTACATAGCGTGCTACATAGCGTGCTACATAGCGTGC